>BJBW01000768.1:0-28101 GCA_004320125.1 Scolopax mira | reverse complement strand
AAAGGTCAGAGAAAAATGAGCATGCATGCAACTGGAGCTATTGAAAAAAAAAAAAAGACTCCTTTGGGTGATATATTTTTCATCCTAGAGTAATTCCATGTGTCTGTTCTGCTATAGTGTCCTTAGTGCTCCTTCCACAGACACCTGCTCTCTTTTTAATTAAAAAGTTTCTCTAATACACATTTTGTGGCACCAAACCTTGACACTGATTGTTAGCCCTTACTAACATAAGTAACCCATGAGGAAATAAAGTCTCATTTTGTTTAGTCATATAAGGTCAGTTTGGACATCGGGTCTAATTCAAACTGTTGTTTAATCACACAAACATGGTGTTTTAAGTGCTGCTTGGTCTTTGCTACTTGTAGGCATATAGATTGTTAGGGAAATGGTTTACTTTGTTCTGCTTTTCTGATTGTTTCCTTCCTGTTCCTCAAGTCTTGTGCCTAAAGCACAAAGTAGATCAACAAAAACATTACAAAACTGGCAGTGGTATATTCTGTCCTAAAAAAAAATCCAATGAGGTGAGCTGTGGACTAGAGTAGGAGTCTCATGAATGAAATACCTTGCCTGGAATGAAAGCTGTGGGAATTGTATAAATTAATCAGATGACAGTGAATATTCTTTACGTGCCACTAAAAAAAGCCTAAAAAACACCTGATGAGCTAAAGGATAGGTTTTGAGTACTTTGAATCAGAAGAAATAAGCATGTAGGTTTGCTGTTACAGCAAGGATCCTGTATTCTTAGACTGAATCCTGAATCACATAATTTGTTCACTGTCACCTGCCATTGGAGGCTCACAAAAGAGCCAGGTTTCCTTAAAACAAAGGGCGGGGGAGAAGCCCATGTGTCTCAAACAAGATAGAAAAAATTAAGACTTTTCCACAAGATTAGGTTGGCAGCTCTCCTTGAGCTTCATTTTCATCCATTTATGATGGCTCTCATTTAAATAGGAACAGAAAAATTCTGAGATTCTTAGAAAACAGTTGTGTGGCACTGCGGCAAGTAAATAGTTCTATGGCAATAAACAACTGTTTTCTGTAGGTTAAATCCAGTTGTGAAAGAACTGTCAGAAAGGAGAGCTGGCTTGCTGGATTTTGGGGATTGGTAGGGCGGTGTGGGTTGGGTTTTGTGGAGGTGTTTTGGTTTTAATTTTTTTTTTTTTAGAGCAATTATAAGAGATGCAGTACTTTAAACTATCTTATTGACCAGAAATATCTTCAACTCCATTAGTAGTTATCCTAATACCAGTTCTAGGCAAAGCTTGGAGGGAGAAGGGGGAAATGAAGATTTCACAGGTGTTATTGTCTCCTTTAATCATAAAATGATGTAAAACTTGGTGCAACAAAACTAGTTCTCCAAGAACGACAATAATGTGTCTTGTTGACACAAGGTTGATCAAAGTAAATGCATATGCTTCTAAGGCTCTTGATTTTTAGTATTACATGACTCTAAGACTTTATACTCTTAAAATGCTGTATAATAACAGTGGATCATATGCTAGTCCATATTCAAAGTTCATAATTACACAATGGATTAGCTTAATCAACAGAATATGATCTGTAAATCTTCAGGCAACTCGAAGTTTAATGCTGTGGCAGAAGGACATGTATGGTTCTGTCCCATCCACACATCAAACTGAGAACTTGATCAGCCTGTTTTATTATAGCAGCTCAGTTACCAGAATGCTTGCAATTCAGTATTTAAAATGACCTGTTGGTTATCAATTACCAGAAACACCTGGTTGATTAAAAAGATTGAGGTAACAATTAGCATATGCAGTTGCAAGAGGGAACATCTGGTTCCCTCAGCTCCTCACATAATGGAGAGAAGAATAAGTGACAGCAGTGCAAATTTCTCAGTAGTGACCTCCTGTCACTACCCTCCTGGAAGAGAAGAAGTGTCTCTGATAGCTTATAATGACTCTTCATGCAGTGGTGACCAAATTGAACAGTGACCAAGTATAAACAAATCTGGTTACTTCTGCCATGAAGCTCTGCTGATGATCTTGGTATCTGTGGAGCTAGGACCCTATAAAAGTTGCTGCTTTAGCACTAGAAGCTGTTCTTCCCAGTGGCATGTAACCAGTATTGCTGGTTGGCTGTCTAAATGATGAGTGAAAACTGCCCTGAAATTACTAAATGTTTATAGATTGATGCTGTTTTTCAGCACAGGAGGGGGAGAGCTCAGGGAGGCATCAAAGTTCAAAGACACGGCTAAGAATTCTTCCCAGGCTTAAGACAACCGTGTTTTGGTTGCTAAAATATTTACATCTGAAAACATGACTTATATGTACTGATATCTATAAATACTTAAGTGGAGTGTACGTGTTAGTTATTTTCTAGTTGATTCCGAGGGCAAAATTGTGACTCAGCAGGAAGGAATATTCCGCAGTAACTGCATGGACTGCCTCGATCGAACCAACGTGATTCAGAGCTTGTTAGCACGCCGCTCTCTTCAAGCCCAGCTGCAGGTAAATGTTCTTGTTTAACAATCTGGAAGAAAGTATTTTTAACACTGCAGTTACTGCGCTAATTTCTTGAAATGTTGGCCAGACTCTAGTTTAATAAATAGAGCTTTTTCAGACAGCAAATCCTCATTTTTCTAGCGAACTACTAGTAAGCTTCAATGTTTTGTTTCAGAGGCTAGGTGTTCTGCATGTTGGACAGAGAATTGAAGAGCAAGCAGACTTTGAGAAAATCTACAAAAATGGTAGGCTGTTTATAAAGTTCAAACAATCACTTTTTTTCCCCAAACAGAGTACATAACCCCCTTAATCTTAATGTTTTTCTATTCTCAGCATGGGCTGATAACGCGAATGCTTGTGCCAAACAATATGCTGGAACTGGTGCCTTAAAGACAGACTACACAAGGCAAGTCAGCCTTTCTTGTAAATGCCATCTGGGTTTTTGGGCATATCTGGGATTTTCTTGAAGTCTCTGTCTCTGAGAAGGTTATCAATTTGGTGCTTGGATTATTAATGAGGTTCAACTGCTAAAAAGTCACACTAAAATCTACAGAAGAACACTATTCTTCACTGTGTTTGTGAAAGGAGAAAAACATATCTGGAAATAAAACCAAAAAATATACCTCTTCAAGGCATATCTGTATTGTGGGATGAAGAGAAATGTGGTTTTTTTTATTTTTTTTTACTTTCAGACTTTCTTACAGGTACATGTGGTAATAATGCAAAGGCAGCACTAGATAAATGTATTTACATGCAAGTATTCATTAAATGTAGCATACATTTGAACAATGAAAGAACTGCAAATCTGAAATTATCTTCCTGGTTTTATAAGTCAATTTAAAATGCTTTTCTAAACTTCTTGCAGAACTGGGAAGAGAACTCAGTGGGGCTTAATAATGGATGGCTGGAACTCATTAATACGCTACTACAAAAATAACTTTTCTGATGGATTTAGACAAGTAAGTTAGACTTTTAACCGTGAGAAATATTTAATAAACATTGTTGTGCACTTTAACTCTTGCTTTCTACTTCTTGACCAGGATGCAATTGATCTTTTTCTTGGCAATTATTCAGTGGATGAAGTAGAACCTGCTAGTCCTCTACATGTCAAGAAAGATTGGAAGTTCTTAGCTGTGAGTATGGAGATTTTATTCATGATGGGAGAAACACATACAATTTTCTTGTCACTTGCTTCACGTGACTAAGTGGAACTTGTCTATTTAGTAATGAAGCACCCCTGTAATCTGGTTGTATTTCTATAGTACCTACTTATAGGACTAAACCCAGACTGTTTTCTTGACAGAAAAAGGAATGTCCCTGAGGTATTGAAAAAACTGCTGCTTGCTTCTTTTTTTAAAAAAAAATAAATCTACTTCATCAAGTTGAAAGGGAGAAATTCTACCAGTCACCATCAATGACTGCTTCCTTCTGCAGAAGAAACTTGGCAAGATCTCTTCTCATACATCATGCAGAATCATAGACTGTAACAAAAAAACACCTTTTTTTTTTCCCCATCCCTTCTTTTTTGTGAAATGGGATTTGGGGACATTATGGGTTTAATTAGTGGCTGGTGCACTTTTGGTGGATTTTTCTTAAAAAAGCAAACCACAAACCTCTACCTCTTTTAATAGATGGGTGCATTTTAATTCTTATTGAATACTCTTCCAAGTTTTGCAACTATTCAAGATTTTAGTTGTACCTTACACAGGTGCATCAGCAATTAAAGTAACTTTTTTGCAAAGCAAGTAGATAGCTTTATAGTACAGCCTATCTGAAGGAAAATTAAGGAATATATATGCTACTATATGAAGTGATTATTCTTTTTTCTCTTTCCCCAGTTGCCTATTATTATGGTGGTTGCTTTCTCCATGTGCATTATTTGTTTGCTAATGGCTGGTAAGTCACTGACTTTCATTTCACAAAACTAGCTTACTTGTGTGCAGACTTTTTGTAAATAGTTACCAGAAATTATCCAGTATAAAACTGCTTTTCAGTCATTCTTAAAGGTGTTTAAGTGGGGCTCTGGAGATTAGGGGTTAGCACTATATCATTACTATGGAAAAACCTGAGCTACTATAGAAAAGTGTTAAGTCACTTAAGGGCAGTAATTGCCCCCAAATTTAGGTGGCCCTGAACAGGTATCTAGGCTTATTTTAGGCTGGAGGAATCCCCAGAAGAATAACTACCTGATTCTGGGTGGAGAAAACAGTTCAGGCAAGTAAGATACAGGCTCATGCCTGTTCTGATAGATGTCCCCCTAATCCCACTCTGTGTGGGAGCTGTGAAGCTTTGTGCCTTGAATTTTTTAACAGAGTGACAGTAAAGTTCTTGACTCTGACTTCTGTAGTCTGTTAAAAGTATTCTAAGAACTGTGTGGCAAACAGTGTTTTCTAGGTAAGGAAGCAGAAAAAAAGACCCCAGTAGCCACGAAGGACTTCTGACTTTATTTGACAGCAGATCTCTGAAAAAGGGCTTGAAATATTTTGCTTTCATACTAAAATACTTTCATACTTTCTCACACCTTTATTGGAGCTGATGAACTAAAATGTTTATCTGACTCTCAACAGGTGATACGTGGACTGAGACACTGGCCTATGTGCTTTTCTGGGGAAGTGCAAGCTTTGGAACTTTTGCCATCATCCTTTACAACGGCAAGGATTTTGTAGATGCACCCAAGTTGGTCCAGAAAGAGAAGATGGACTGAATTTGTGTGTGTGGAAAGCGGCTTGGTACTGAGGATTCCTCAAGCCACACCTGGAGTCTCTACTGACCTGCTTTCCACACCAAATAGTGGTCTTTTTAATATTCTTCCTTGGCAGCGGGGTGGGTGGGGGGCTTGGGGGAGAAAACCATGTCTGGTGGTGGTGGTAGCTTTCAGCTGAGACCTGACTCAAGAGTCAGTTGCAATGGTCTTTGGAATATTGCATTAGTGGAGGGGGCTCTGCTCTTACTGAGGTAAGGCAAAGGTGAAAGATGAAAGCCAGCTTTTTGGTGTCTGGAATGTTTATGGGCATAAGTGGACTGCTTCAGCTCACTGTTGAATTTTTGGTCTGTGTCTTGAGAGGAGAGAGCTCGGCTGTTTTTGTGTCAGAAAAACCCAGATGTTGAATAATGGAGCTACTAATTGTGGCCTCTGAACAAATATGGCTTCATACCAATAAAAAAGTCTAGTTCTGTGACTTACAGCTGGATTACATTTGTTGTGATAAAGTCCATGTTATGGAGTCCTTTGTGCACATTTGTGTGTGGATTCTGTTCACTAAATATAAATGACTTTTGAATCTTAATGCTCCTCTAAAATGAGCTTTTTGTCCTGTCTTCTTTGTCTAGGACTGATGCAATATTCTACTAATCATTGTTAAGATGAAAGACAGTAGAATTGGATGTTCCTGAAGTTGCAAATGTCTTGCACTGTTTCAATACTACAGTCTCCAGGTGATTCACTAGTTAGCGAGTTAAAATATAGCGTTTTCTTTCTAAAGATGTAAATGAAATCAAAGAATGTAAAAATCCTTTGCAGTGTTTATTGAACCTTCCTTATGCTAAAGGTCCAAAGTATTCCATTACTTTAAGAATGGGTCAAAACGTAAAAGGTGAACTTCATATCGTTTTGTTAGTCGGCTGCTTCCATTCTTCTGTTGAAATAATTTATGGAGGAAGGAATAACAACATGAGAGAGTGTTTGGTCTAAGCTCCATGTTTGCACTTGGAAGCAGCAGCTTGCTTTTCATGCATGATACTGTAACACATTCTTTAAAAAAAAAAAAGGAAAAAAGCTACAGAATAATTTGTGCTGGTTAATAATAAATGTCTGTCTTTACATTTAGTGCTTCCAAGCTGTATAAAAAATAATTAATCCTAATCAAGGACCAATTTTAAACTATTTTGTCACTTATTTTATATGGTTTGTTCAAAACCAGACATGGAACTTGCTTAAGGCGCTGTGCATTGTTTAATATTTCCTGTAAGTACAGCTGTATATTCAGATTGTGGTTATAAAACTTAAACAGGGGGGAAGGGAGAAACATGTAGAATACTAGGACTAGCGCAGTTGTCAGCCAGGACACAGGACACTGATGCTCCAGTGTTTCCTTGTGTTATGACTGAAAATATGTACAGATTTTTGCAGCTATTTAACTGTTCATTTTAACCATGAATGTTTCTGGAGGCCTCTCTGGGTTTTGTGTAAACCTAACCTGTTCATAAGCACTAGTACTTGCAAAGTATCCGTTTGCTTCTAGATGCTGTAACGGAAATGGCAGTTGCCCGTTAACTGGAAGAATTCTCTAACTTAAAATTTTTCAAAGGTGAACTCCATTATGGGCACAAAGTACAAGAAAACTATAGAATTGGTATTTAAAGGTAATGGTTTTGATAGCTCACTGGCCGGTGGCATTCGAAACTTGGTTCAGTTGTCTTGCAAGTCTACAACTAAATCTTTGCATCTTTGAAGAACTTCCTGCAGCAAAGACCAAACTTGAATATATATGAAAGGTTTGGAAGACATAGAGTAGTGTAGGTTTTAGGAGTTGGGAAGCACCTGTATTTCAGTGCTTTGCAAAGAATCTGTACTTCTGAGATCACAAATGGTGTACTCATAAATGACAATAAAACGTTCAACTTTTCTATTTACTGTCTGTGTTGCGTTTTGTGCTTTGGAGTGGATGTTTCCAAAATTGTTCATTAGGAGCAGTTTCTCACCAGGATGTTTTTATTTTGGATCTGCTCAGAGCAGGTGAAGATTTGGTTATTCTGTGTTTAAATATTTATGATCTTACACTGTACCCTGTGTGGGAGCTGTCAGTTTCAGTCTTTGTTGCCATTCCAGATCCCAGTCTGAGAACTGCTGGGCCTGGATTTCTCTGATGCTTGATCCTAAGTGGCACCTCTACTCAGTACTGGTGGCTCTTATTCCCCACCAGACGGATCGATTCAGGGGTTTTTATTGCCTACAGTAGGTACTTGGTGAGAAAATTTAACTGGTCTTCTCCCTGTCCCTCCCTCGTTGTAGGCACCCACCAGCTTGCTTGTTGGTGATGCTGTGGAAGGCCAAAAGAAGACCCAACAGTTGGGATGACTATTAAGCAGATACTCTTTATTGCAGTGCTGAATGCACAGGGGATCGCTTTTCTGAGAGTGACTTAGTTATGTCAAGCAAACCATGGCTTATTTTCCATGGTTGTATGGCAGTATGTCAGACAGATGATTGCAAACCTGAACTTGAAATGTGCCTGCCCAAACACAGAGATTCTGAGAGGTGTCTGTTCCAAGTAACAGTGGGAAGAGCCTGGTGTGCACATTTCAAAGTGGTGCGGCCTCACTAGCTGACTAGGTTCCTGCACTCAAAATTATTACTTTAATTAGAATTGTTACTTAAGGCTTTTTAAATTTCTCTAAATAAATGAATTACAGGATTGCCTAGGCTGGAAAAGACCTGTTGGATTACTATGTCTGCTCATCTCTTAAAACACCTCAGGGATGGTGCCTCAACCACTTCCCTGGGCATCATGTTCCAATGCTTAATAACCCTTTCTCCTATCCAATACTTTTTTTTTTTTGAAGTCCGATCAGGCTTAAAAATCAGAAACTTAAAAAATGTAAATACTTGGAACTGCTTCTGTCTGAAAACAGGCGTAGCTGTGAAACCTTATGACGAGCTCGGCTACCCCAGGCCCCTCAACCTTTCCCTCCCGCCGCCATTTCCTTCCCTCCTTCCCTCCCTCAGTGCACCCGCCCCGCGCATGCGCTGTCCCCCCCCCGCCGGGGGTGAGGGGGCGCTGCCCCCGCCCCTTCCGCCCATTCATCGCTGTTGACGGCGGCCGCTTCCTGGCGCCAGCGGCGAGGCGCGGCGCGGCCTGCTCGGAGGAGGCCTCGCACCGCCCGCGCCTCGGGGCCCTTCCGCCCAGGGGCTCGCCTCTCCATCCCCCTGCGGCGGTCGCCGCTCCTTGCCCGAGGCTGCCCGGCCGCAGCGCCGGCCTCCCGCCGCCATGAAGCTCGTCAGGTGAGCGGATGGAGGCGGATTGACGGGCGGCGGCGGTGCAGCCCGCGCGCTCAACGGCCGCCCTAACGGGGCGGTGAGGAGTGAGGCGGCGGGGGCCTGTCGACCCCCGGATGGCGGCGGCCCGGCCGTTGGCCTTGCAGGGCAGGAGTGTGGGGTTAGGCCGCGGCGGGGGCCGGGCCTGCGCGGGTTCCTCAGTAAAACCACCCTTTCTGAGGGGGGAAAACCTACCCCAGCCGGACTGGGTTAGAGTTACCTTCCCGACGCGTTACCAAGCTCCAGAGCGTTTCCTTCTTTGTCCAGCGATGGCCGTTCGGGCGGGGTGTAGCCCGCCGGGCTCAGCAGGGAGTCGGTCGGGGTCTGCTGCGGGGTTTGTGCCTCGCTGGCGGCTGCCAGGCGTCTCCGAGAGACAACTCCTGAGCTCTGGGAACGCTGTTGTTGGAAGCACGGGCTGTGAATATCTGCCACTGGATGTTTTTCAGGATGTTAAGCACATAAGGTTTTACGTGAGAGCGAAAAATTACTTTGTGGGTTTTTGTTTTTTAATTTCTAGATTTCTAATGAAGCTGAGCCACGAGACTGTGACCATTGAGCTGAAGAACGGGACGCAGGTACACGGAACTATCACAGGTATGTCGGGATGGGAGAGGAAAGGTTTGTCTGTTATCCTTCTGCTAACAATTGGCAGCTGTGGTTTGGACTGAGCTTTTTTGTTTCATACTCCCTCTTGTGGGGACCTTCTGTGTAAGAGGTGGGAGATATCCTTTGTAATTTACATCTTTATGTGCAGTTCTTTGTAATTTACATCTTTATGTGCCAGCTTAAGGCGTGTTCGTTATAGAAGAGCCTGGTTTGCAGGAGTTCGCTGTGGTCTGGGAGCCTCTCAGCCAGACTGCAGGTTTTGGGGGCGAAGGAAATAAACTTCTCCAAGCTGTCAGCAAAGCTGGTGTTCTTTTAGAAGCACAATAATACCCGTGAGGTCGTTTCACTATCCTGACAAACTGGCAGGGAGATATACGGCTACGTTTTTAAAAGGAGTTTCAGTCTGACTTTTGTTTGTGAAATTAATGAGGTGTGGTCACATAACAGCCTTACAGCTGAATTGCCAGAAATGGAGGGACTTTGTTAAAAAAGTAGTACAGATAAGTGGCAAATGTTAAGTGTTGGTTTGGCCTTAAATGAGTTAAATGTGTAGGCATTCTAATCCAGAAATTATTTTTGCTGAGGGTGCTTTTGCTGTAGTAAAGGTGAATCTCTGTGGAATTACATCTCATGTTCTTGGATTGATGTCATGAAAGTGATTTGAAAACAGGCAGAATGGAATCTGGTGTCAAGAACCTGGTCCCCTGCTGTCACCAAGTGTCTGTCACATCATATAAATTTGTGGGCGTTATTGTCTCACGGGAGCTTCTTTGTGTCACTGAACTGAGAGTTGCAGAAAAAGCTTTGATTATTCATTATAGGATTTTTGTATGTATTGAAAAACAGGTGGACTGTTTTGTTTGCTTTAATGCTATTAGTGAGGGGTCTTGTTCTGAGAAGGCTCCTGTTGGTATTACTTTAGAGATGAGCAGGTGTGTAGGTGGGACTCCATATTTAATGATGCAAACCCTACAGTGAAGTTGATGAAGGTGCTTGAGGTCCTTTCCTTCACTCACCCCAGGCTACTTTTAGACACTTTTATGGCCAGGCACTGTTAAAAAAAAAATAAAATTATAAAACTTAGCAGAGTTGTATTCCAGGGGATCGCTTGGGTGTTGTTTTGGCTGGTATTGGTCTGCTGAGATCTGGTGGTCAAAAACTGACATTGTTTTGTAGTTGGATCCCTCAGCTTTGATTAGAACTACCCCGGTACCTGATTGCAGCGTGCTCTGTTGAACCCAGCTGGGTAGGGGGCAAACAAACTGGTGGTCTCCACACCTCAGTGCTCCTGCAGGCTTCCTTGTTGAGCAAACTCTCAATTTTCTGCTAGGAATCTGTGAAAACTTTGAATGTCATCCGTGTTTCTAAAGCGATGATCTTCCCTTTACACTGGGGGGTGGGTTATGTTAGGAATTGTTCTGCTGACTGCAAATTAGACAGCCCCCTTTTCCTCCTGGGCTGTGGGTTGAAGAGGTGGGTCTCACATGGATTGCAGAAATCAAGGGGGCTGGTCAGGAGGAGTGCAGGTCTCAGGGAGCTGTGGGAAATCTGGACGTTAGAGGAGAAGACAGAAAAATATATGGAATGAGCACAGCATCATTGGTTCTTCTGATTCTGGCCTGTTAGGTTATTTGCATAACATATTTACATCTAAGGCATCGTGCAGTTTGTCTTTCCGTGTTCATGAAATAAGACAATAATTATTTTTACCAGAAATGGCAGTTTGTAGAGAAGTTTGAACACACACACACACACACAGAGGATTTTACTCATGTGGGTGCCCTGTCACTGAATTAGCAGGTATTTGGAAACTATGATTTCCATCTTTTGCCTAAATTTTTTACAGGAAAAATTTATTCATTTTGATCTTCATAGTTTGAGCTCAAATGCCATGCGAGATTTGTGATATGTGAAATAAAAAATGAACACAGGGTGCTTTTTAATGCTTTTTGGGGCAGTTATTCAGCTGAGACTTTATTCTGGTTTATGGCTGCCTCGTGGGCACGGGGTGACTGTACAGATCTTACAGGGTCAGGGAGTTTCTAACCCCAGTGATCGTTTCTTGCATTTGACATCCTTTCATAGAAGGTAGCACGCTGCTATTAGATGTATTTTATTAGAAAATAAATGCTTATTTGGACATTGGAGTTTTTCTAAGGCTTACAGAGAGAGGAAATGATCAGGTTATTTTTCTTCAAAGGTTTGTTCTGCTGCTTTTTGAGAGAGTTAAAAGCCTGGTATTGGAGTTTGTAATGCAGCAGTTCATTTGTTACTCAAAGGAGTTGTTTTAACCATTTACAAAATTGCTGCAAAGAGAGCAATTGATAAATGAGTGAGCACAATTTAAGAGAGAGAAAGGCAGGTCGTTTCCTTCAGAGCTTAATTAATGAATAGCAGAAGCAGGTATTAATGAACAGGATAAATCTTGAAGCACATTCATACCTAGGTAGTCAACAAGGGACTGTTTTGTAGGCGTTCACCCCTGAGGTCAGACTTGTTTTGTTTCAGGAGTGGATGTCAGTATGAACACCCATCTGAAAGCAGTGAAAATGACCCTGAAGAACAGAGAACCTGTGCAGCTGGAGACCCTGAGCATTCGAGGGAATAACATCCGCTACTTCATCCTGCCCGACAGCTTGCCTCTGGATACCTTGCTAGTGGATGTGGAACCAAAAGTCAAATCTAAGAAGAGAGAAGCAGGTTAGTTTGTGCTTTCCTGGTCTGTTTGTTCTGCCTTTGTGTGAATTTAGTACTCTGAATCTGGAGATGGCTGATTTGAATGTCTTAATATCTGCGTTGGGCAGCGAGCTCTTTGAGGGTTTGATACTGAAGAGCAAAGTCTGCCAAGCCCACCTCTGAGCCTCTCTGCACCTTTCTTTCCTGTGAAGTTATATGTATGGCATTTCATGCATCTGGTTTTAAAAATATAAATGTTTTTAGGCTTGAGTAAATCTTAACCTCTCACAGTCTCCGTCCACATTGACTCCAGGGATTTACGTTTCCTCTTCTCAAACGTCTGCCGTGTGTCCCCAGTTTGTCCCCTGTGTGTCCCCAGTTTAGATGGGGAGCCTCACACATGAGCCTCATGAGAAAGTCCAGAACAGGCACGGAACAGGGCAGAATGTATCACTGAAATTCACTTGGTTGTGGCTTAAAAAGATGTGTCAGAGAACTGAATTTGAGAGACCTTCCTGGAACTTTTTTTTTCAAAAGCTTGTTTTCAAAACCTTTTCCATAGAAGTCTAACAGCACAGATAGTAATTCCATTTTAATCCATGCTATTAAAGATTAATACCCAGTAAACCCCAGAAAATCTCTAGGTTGTCTTCCAGCAATATGTATTTTGCCCAACAGCTAATCTCTGTGTTTTTAAGATAATAAGGTAATTGTGATAATAATTAATTAACTAATGTCGTTAGTTAGTTAGTAAAAGTCGTCTTGACTACGTGGAGAAATGGGAGCATGGCTGGATGACTTTTTTTAACCTCTCAATGTGATGTGAACAAGAACATCACTATTTCTTTTTACCTTTGAAGAAAAGGAGCTGTTTACCCCGGTGTAACACTCCTCCTGTCTTTGTCTTCACTGCACTGAAGCACTTGCAGAGGGAGAAGAATTATTTCAACCTGCTTCTTGAACACAGATGCTGCTGTGTGTCTCTTGCCCACCACTCACTCCCACAGAATTTTAAGTTTCTTTTGTATCTTCCTGAGCCTTACAGGGACAAACTTGCCTGAAACTAACCAGTCATTTCAAAAATTTGTAGGGTGGCCTTGCAACCTGATGGGACAGGTTGTATTTCTTCAGGAAAAAGGGGAAATGACACGTTATCACCATGTTGGGTCATGAGGCACCCAGCAGTTGGATTATTCTGTGATTCTGCCTTCCCCTTACCATTAAATAGCAATATTTAAAAGTAGGAGCGTGCAGCCAAGACCCTGGGCTGAGAATCAGATCAGAAATTGGCAGGGGCATCATTAAAAAAACAGCAGGAGCTGTTTGGTTTTGGGATCTTTATATAAATGCTGCCTTTTCCTGTGGTGCCTGAGCTTGGGAATCTCAGAGTGTGTTAAAACTGGCATTTCCCTTTAGCAGAGCAGAGCACTTTATAAACTACAGGGGGGGGAAAAAAATCTTTTCCAGTGTAGTGAGTAGTAACAAAGTACTTTGGTCTTGCACATGCTTTTTCTGATGCCTGAAAAAACTAGATTTTTATCAAAAGAAGAGGAAACATAGTTCTGTGTGAGACTTAGAGCATTTGGAAGCAGCCAGCTGTGATATCCCCTTGCTGTCTGCAGTCTGTGGAAATAAATCAGCTACTGAGAAACTTTATGCAAAAGATGAAAATATTGTCTGCAACTTGCTGAGTGTTACCAGTTAAACAGAATTAATATCTGACTTAGGGCTTCCTTGTGATGAGACGTGATGTTGTTTATGCTCGATAAAGAATGTTTTATTCAAAAGGCAAATATTCCTGAGTCTGACTTGTTTGCTCCTTTTTGTTTCATCTGCTCAGTTGCTGGAAGAGGCCGGGGCAGAGGCCGTGGGAGAGGAAGAGGCCGTGGGAGAGGAAGAGGAGGCCCAAGACGGTAACTTCTCACCACACAACTCCTACCACGTTCTGGGCAACCATGGCTATTTTTTTGTACAGGTCTTGTTTATGGTATCCATTTTTAATAAACTGAAACGTGAAAAAGTTGCCTTTGCTCTGTTAGGGAAGTTTGGGGTGGGAGGATTGTCCTATTTCTTAGAGGCTGCTGCAGACTAAGCATCTCTTGTGGCTGTTGGTTGTCCTTGTCAAGGTTTCACCTACCCCCAGCTGCCTCTTGGTTTTGGCCCCAGAGCCAGAGGCTTGTGTTGGTGTGCTCTAACAATGTTTGGTTGAAACTAATTAATTCCTCTTGTATCAGGCACCTGCCATCTTCTCATGGTTACCTAGTTAAGATGCTGTTCTCAGAACCCACCTCCCATGAGACTGTTCTTCTGCAGAGAGACCCTTTTAAAGTTCATAGATGATAGAATTTTACTGTTTTCTGTTACATGAAGCTTATAATTTAACCCTGTCGCTTTCTTTATAACACCTTCACAGAGGGAAATGACCCAGTTCTGTGGAACTGCTGGATTGTTACATCTCATGATTAAAGTAGAGCTGGATCTTTGGCAGAGCTGGTTCCATGGCACAGGCTGGGGGGGGGGTGGGCCTTTATCACAACTTTCTTTCCGTGCACTTAAAAAAGTGCATTCCTAGAAAATGGGAAGTACAGCACAATTACATACTGGACTTGGAAATTTACTTCTGGAGAGGGGAGAACTTCTGCAGCTTACACATATACCTGCTGACATATATACCACGCTTGTAGGACAGTGATTGTTCACATTGGTGATGGAAAGCTTCAGGAGTCTCAGCTGTTGGTGAAATACAGATATCATTTCATTTCAAAGAATGTGCCTGCTTGAGTGTGGCTTTCTTGAATATTAAGGGTGGTGTTTACCAGGATTTTGGGGCGTAGTTGGTTGCTCATGTTTCCACAAAGGCTGTGCTACAACAGAGTGGGAAAGAATTGCAATGGGTTGACACTGGTTAATTAATTTGTGCTGGCCACTTGTGAGCTGCTCCTCTGGTTTTTTTTCCCCAAAACCATTGTGGAACCTCCTAAGATCACTTTTTGGTCAATATAGCACCCACCATTCTCGACTATAAATAGCTGCTACAAATAATGGTTGCTGCTGTCTTCCAGCAGGGCCCAGGTGCTGCCAATGGGGGTAAGGTCTTCTCCAATCCAGCTGGGAATGTTCATGCCACGGTTGAAACTCTTTCCCTCTTCAGTCTCATCCTTATAAAAGTCACTAGTGCCCCCAGGGGTATGCACATGGTGGATGCTGCCACCAGCAGCCCGATGACTGCCAGGGCGTAGCTGGGGTAATCCTTGGTCACCAGCTGCCCCTGCAAAGGAGAGAAGAAGCGTTGGAGCTGTGGGACCTGGGGGGTTTGGTGTCTTGAGCTGTTTAGTTCAACAGGACATGGGAGAAGCACTTCCTGACCCAGGAGTCAGTTGCTTTGCTCAACCACACAAGCTCTGAGGTGGTAGGAACGGAGCTGCTGCCAAAAATAATTGGTAAAAATGTTTCTGTAAGGTTTGGCAAAGAGAAGATTTTGGCTTGATTTGTGTTTCTTAATGAGATGTCTGCCCTGACCCCTGCCTGGTCTCTGTGCTCCTCCCCTGGAGCCCATGGGCTCATGCTGACACCTGCCCAAGAGGCCAGGGTCCCTGCGGGTCCCAAATCAGCAGCCGTGTGAAAACACGGGGTGCAATTTGTTTCTCTGTGCCAGGAGCATTTCCACAAAAGGTTACAAATCCAGTGATTACCAAGTGTAATTCCTCTGGGATAACTACACAGGCCAGTACTTACACACAAGTCTTTTGGGCATCAGGAAAAATGTATATGGAAATTATGGAAGCCATTTATTCCAGCAGCAGCTCGGTTCTATTAAAATACCACTAATTTTGTTCAAAATACTATGCTTTAGAAATAATATTTCTGCTTAAAGGGTATTTTTTTTAAGATGATAATTGGGTTTTCAACATCAGTAAAATGTTACTGTTTGAGTAGATGAAGGTCTGCAGAGGGGAAGGTCCCTTTTACAGACCCGTGTCGTTGTTGGCACTAGGTCAAGTTTCCCATTTTACCTTGCCACAAAATTAAATGTACCTTGTTAGGAAGGCAGGCTCTGTCCTTACAAAGAATTAAGGAACATTTTAAGAAAAATAACAACTCGACCAACCCAAAAGAAGTAGTTTTACCTGTGTGGCATCCCATGCTTGGTATTGCAGCGTTCCTGTGAGGATGTAGTCGGTGATGTAAAATATAAATAGGCTTACAATTAACAAAGGACTAGCAAAAGCCCACATAATCTTCCAATACCAGTTTGGCTTGTGCCCAATCATGGTGTGAAGATCTTTCTCAAATCTGTGTTTAAAAGAAGAAAAAAAAAAATATTTTTTGAGGCGAGCTGCATGTCTTTAATGGATACCTCGGTTTGAGTTACTTCAAACCCACCTACAGAATTAAATATTTATACCATGGGAGAGGGGAGGAGAGTTGTCCAGAGAGGTGTTGCCAGAGGAGCTGGCTCACCAGGATCACGTTGCAAGGGTGAATTCAACTTAAAAACTTGATTCCACAAGTTAAAAACAGAGGTTCCCAAACTCTGGAAGAGGAGCAAGGAACAGGTAGAGCAGGGAAAAGCCCCAACAAGCATCTGCCCGGAGTGGGCAACCTGTTCCAGTGCCTCACCGTAAAGAATTCCTTCCTAATATGTGATCTAAATCTTCCCTCTTTCAGTTTAAAACTTTTACTCCTTGTCCCATCACTTCACACCCTGATAAAGCATCCCTCCCCAGCTCTCCTGTAGCCACCTTAGATACTGGGAAGCCATTATGAGGTCTCCATGGAGCCTTCTCTTCTCCAGGCTGAACAACTCCAACTCTTTCAACCTGTCCCCATAGGGGAGGTGCTCCAGGCCTCAGATCACCTTCATGGCCCTTCTCTGGACTCATTACAACAGGTCCACCTCCTTCTTTGAACTCATCAACGATGTAATGCCCATGTAGGTGCCTCATCAAAGAAAATACCAAAGCCCTTCCCTTTCCAAACACCTTTCCTGTGTAAAACCTTTCCTGGTGCTGCATCTTGCTGTTACCCACAGGAGATGACTTGGGAGAGCACCGATGTGCAGGGTTTGAAGCCAGATGTCTGCACTGTCCTGCTTACACAGGAAGGAGAAGCAGAGTTTTGGCAGAAGGTGCTCTTGAGACCAGGGACAAGAGGAGCTGGGAGCCACATGAACAGCTCATTAGCACTTTCTTGCCTGCAGAGATGATGTTGGCCCATCCTGGGCCCTACACAGTCCTAAACCCAAGGCTCTGGAGACCCTTATTCTTCCTGATAACCATAGCATAGAGAAAAACTGAGCTGGAGATGTTATTTTTATTCTTGGCCAGTGGTCACACCCTGCTATGAAGAAGGATGGCTCAGGTGTTTACCTTCTTATCCCGTAGATGTAACACACGGCGATGGTTTCTACCAGCACGATGAGCAGCAGCGAGAGGGTGGCTGCGTAGTCATTGAAGATGTCAAACCAATAATTTCCAGCCTCCATGGTGAAGGTTAGGCCAATCACACAGTTAATGAAACACACAGCTCCTGCGTGGATAGAACAGGGACCCATTGTTACACCTGAAAATCCAATTGTGTGGGGGAATCGTTAGACTTCTTGTGACTACAAAGCTGATGGGATTTCTACTAATTTCTGTTGGGGAAAGCTTGCTCAGAGGAGAAATATAATTTTATGGTTTTTTCCATTGGAAACAATGTGTGTCTCTGTGTGAATGTGCTGGTGTATCCTTAAATTGCTGTTCCTCAGGGCAGCAAAGACAACTGAGTCCCAGCAGAGTCTTCATCACGTGGGTGCACGTGGGCCTCTGTCCTTACTGCTGGGCATCCAGTTAAAACTGGTTTTAAGGTGGGACAATTGATTTCCCAAACAGGAGCACGTATTCCTTTTGGCCAAAGACTGAGCTGGTTCACAGCTGATGTGACTGAAGAGCTGCTCGTTGTGGGTGTCTTGACATGTCTCCTGGGCCCTTTGAGTTTCACCAGTCAGCAGACACCAGTCTGAAGAAGCTGGGGTGTGCTGGGAAGCCTGCAAATACACACCAATGATTGCCCTAGCACTTTGAGGCCTCCTGAGGGAAAGTCCTGGGCAGAACTTCCCAAGGGCAAGCAAATCCTGCTAGAAGGCAGCATATTTGATGTTCTCTGCTTCACCTGAGGTCAAAGAGGGACCCTCCGTGGCTGTGGGACACAAAAGCTTGTACAGGGACGTGTTCTCACCCTGCAGGGCCTGTGCTGCTCTCACCTGAGATCACCTCCTTGGGGAAGCGGGCAGTGATGACCTTGCTGTCGGTCAGGGGGGTGAGGATGGCAGCGGTGTTTCCCAGCATGCTGCCAATGCCCAGCATCAGCAGCATGACGAAGTAGAGGATGGAGTACAGCTGGGGCACCTCCATGTTTTTGATGGCTTCAGAATAGACTATAAATGCCAGTCCTGTCCCCTGGACAGCCTGCCGGGGAGAAGGGGAGAAGAGGCGAGTTACAGGCAGCTCCTCAGCTCAGTAAGGGACATATGAGACTGATCCTCTCCATTGAGAAGACACAGCCATGGTGGTGGGTCTGCACAGCAGAGGCAGAGGAGATCTTCACCAATTTATTCAAACTAGGTAGAAACTGGCACAGTCCTGCTCGTAGTAAAATCATTTGCCCCATACCTCTGTGACCTGCCCTGTCCTGCAGCTGCAGGACGCAGTCTGGCTGCATTGCCACCTGCCTCAGTTTACCTGGTGCCCCCCAACCTATCCCGAGGCGCAGAAGTGAGCCCCACTGTGGTTCTCAGGGGTGTGGATGTGCCCACGTGGGGCTGAGGGGCTCTCCAGGCGTGGTGGGAGGAGAGAGTAAAGCCCTGGGGGCAGCACGAAGCTCTATCTCACCGTATCAAGTTCAGCTTCCAAGCTGCAGTTTTTAAGCTGCGGCGATAATTGGGCGTATTCCTGGGGGTAGGTGGCCATGAGGTATTCTTTCACGTCGTTGAGGTTTTCTGCTGTCACAGAGCCTTCCTCCAGGTCAAAAGCATTCATCAGTATCAGGATCACCCTGGAAGAGGTCATGGGAACCTAATGGCTTTCGGGTCAATGTATGAGAGTGATGCTGGTTTTACACCTTGCCCCCTTCTCCTTCAGTGCCCACATGGAGATGCTCTGCTGGGCCCAGGGCTTTGGTCACCCTGGGTGGGAGATGCAGTACTTCCAGGGCAACGTTGGGATGGGGGCAACCTTTCTCTCATCTTGGCTTCAGAGGGAGCAGGTCCCGCACCGACACGCCGCTCCCAGGCAAATATTTTGGGTGCTGGCCAGCGCCAGCCAGCATCTCTTCCCCTTTTCCCTCTGGTCCCACACTGACACCCCACCAATTTAACGAGCCTCTCCTAGTTTGATTTCCTCTCTGATCAGCAGATAGATTGAAAGCTGTAAAAACCTGAGTAAAAGTGTAATTGCCGGAGGCCCTGTGCCAGGGACTGCACGTGAGCTTGCTGCCTCGGGGCACCGTCCTGCAGGCTGCTGGGTGTCTCCACAGCATCCCCACCGCTCAGGAAGCTGAGCTCCTGACACAGGGCTTAGCCTTGAAGGAGGGGGGGGAGTGTGAGCATCACTGCCTTTTATTGGTCAGCCCCCACAGCCCCAAAACCATGTGTTAGGACCAGAGCTGCTGTGTCTTGCCCAGGCAAACTCCTCCTCTTGACCTGGCCCATACCTGTAAGTGGCACCCAGGGGTCAAAAGCCACACCGTCTCAACCTTCCTCATTTTACATCGTGCCATTAGCTTTATTAGAGCAGTCTCAAGGCCCAGTTTGGGGCAGCTCTGGCTGCCCACCACCTGCTGTTATCAATTTACCTCCCCCCCCCCGTTAACCTTCCCCACAACAGCTTGTGGTGGAAAACAAGTGAAATATCTTACTTGTTGATACAGCTTTCATAGTTAAAGGTCGCCTTGAAGCCATAGATGGAGAAAGTCACGATGCTGGCAAATATGGAGGTGGTGCTGTTGATGAGCGAGACGATGACGGCGTGCCTCTCGCAGTTGTTGCTGGGCTCGTTGTAGCTGGCGAAGGCGATGAGGCTGCCAAAGCCCAGGCCCAGAGAGAAGAAGATCTGCGTGGCAGCACTAATCCACGTTTTGGGGTTCGACAGCTGCTCCAGCTGCAGAACCAGATGGGGAAAGTGGGAGCATGAAGCTGTGCAGAGACGCCCAGCGCTGCCCCTTCCAGCCCGCGGGGATGGAGATGGGGACGGAGCCTGTCTTACCTCAGGAGTGGGTTTTGAGAGGGGTTACTGCTCAGTCTGGAAATATATGCTACAGGTTATGTTAATGGACAGGTCTTTTTCTGAGGGAAAGGGAAGCAGCTTATGGGCACCGCAGCAGAACAGCCTCCAGCTGCTCCCAGCTGGAGCTTCCAGCTGCCTGATCTAAGCTACTGCTGCAAAAATCCAGTATGAGGAAAAAAAGCATTCCCACTTTTTAAAAACCCACATGTGTGGCAACTAATAATATTTAATGAAAAATTCAGTGCAGTTTTTCCTCTACCTTTGGTGTGAACATGTAGACGAGCCCGTTGACAGCACCGTGAAGTGTTAACCCTCTGATGAGGTATATGATGAGAACACAGTACGGCAAAGAAGCTGTTACGTAGACAACCTGAGGAAAGGAGAGACACATAAAACTGATCATAGTAGGTTAGCTCTTTCTTTCTTACTTTACATAAATAAATCCCATTATTGTGTTTGCTTTAAAGAAATTAATCTTTGAAGAAATATTTTCAGATAAAGCAAACTTTAGATTTAGTTTTAGGGAAACAAGTTTTTATTAAAGACCTGCGCTACTGTTCCCAGGGTCTTCTCTTTGATTGGAAAAATAAGAACAAAATCTAAAACATTTGCAGCATTTACAAACTCAGTTCTGCAGCATTTAGTGCATAAAGAGTCATTTTCAACCATCTCTCAAGAATGTATTAGGCAAAAGTTACCCATCATCTGCTCTAGGAGGAAGACAAAGGGATCTCATAAAAGGCCAAAATCAAACTTCAATGGAACTATTTTAATTCAGACATGAAGAAGACTTTAACTTCACATAATAACCCACATGGAGGATGAGGGGAACTAAGTCTTTCAGTTGTCTTCCATGAGCTTTTGAGGAAATCTAAGTGTTCAACTTCCACATTGGAAAAAGCCACTTGCAAGGAAAGAAGAAAAAAAAAAAGTGTGTGTGGGAAAAATCTAATAAATTTCTCTTTGCTGGGAGGTACCCAGCAAAGAGTACCTCACCCAGAAACATATATAAAAACTAACTAAAAAAAAAGATGTCTTGGGAAGAGAATCATCTAGGTAATTACCAAATATTTCTCCCATTTGCACCTGCTTGCCCTGGCAGCTGGCATCTGCCTTTCCCTGTCCCACACCTGGAGATGGAGCAGCTTCACCCTTCCCAGCAGGACAACCCTGTGCACTGCTGCTCCCGCACCAACCCTGAGGAGAGACCCCCTTCATGATGCTGTTTCAATGCTCCTTGGCTATTTATTTATTTCTTCTTTTGCCCCCAAAGCTAGCTGCAGCAAGTTTAAGAGTTTACAGTCTCTTGGCTTTCAGCTAAGACGATTTGGGGATTTACAGCCCTCAGCTTGCTTCTTAGTGCAGGCTCAGCTGGGACATTGCTTTCCAGCCCCCCACCTCCTCATAACTTCTGGTGTGAATAAAAAGTGGGTGAAAATGCCCAGTAGACATAACTTTTTTTCCTTGCAAAGCTGAGGAACAGACACCTCCTGACACAGCTCTGCTATGGCAGGCAGCTTTCCACAGGGACTGCAGCCTGGTGGCTGTTTTTGCAGCAGAGGTGGCTGCATTTAAAGGACTTCTCTGGTGGTTTGTTTTCCGTTTTGTTGGTTTTTTTCTTTTTTCTTATCACTTAGTATTTTGGTTGAGCCTTCAATTGCAACCTAACAGGGTGGCAGAGGCAGCAGGGCTGGCTGCTCCAGGGGAGATGCCATAACCCCAAGTACCAGCAGCCATGGCTGCTGCCTTTTTGGTGCTCGTTTATCCTCCCCACGATCCCGGTGGGGCTGTGCCTGTCTCTCACCTTGCCAGTGGACTCGGTGCCACGGAGGATGCAGAGGTAGACCACCAGCCAGGCCAGCATCAGGCAGAGGGCCTGCTCCCACTGTATGCTCCCGCTGACCTCCAGCGACGGTGAGATGTTCAGGGTCTCACGGTACCAGAAGTACTGGGTGGATGATGTCTTCTCACACTCCTCCTCGTAGCCTGTGCGGTTGCTGTTCAGGGGGCAGGTGGCCCATGGCAGGGGGTCCTGCAAGGGAGGGCAGGAGCACAGTGTGAACACCCACCGTCAGCATGGCAGGGAGAGCTGGAGTACTGGTGGAAATGAAGGCAAGGATGGTTTTCTGGACCCTGGGTTCTCTTGTCCCCACATTGTGCTGCCTGGGGTTGGGGATGATGTTTTCCCATAGGGTTGACTTCTTCTGACCCTCTCCCCAAGGACAGACCCACTCTACCTCTCTTCCCTGGGGATGACACTCCTGATCCTCTCTCCCAGGGCTGACCCTCTCCCTTGCCTTTGGACAGGGCCCCTCCCCTGCCCAGGGAGCAGGACACCATGTAAGACACATGTAAGCAAGGTGTCAAGGGACTGGCCTAGGCCTGACACTCCACTGCCCCTGGGGAGCCCCAGAGAAGGACACTCCTGTCTCATTTTTTCCACCCTGGAAAAGCCCTGGGTGCGTTTCTGGAACTTTTTTTGTCCCTCCCCAGTTGACAACAGTGCCAGGCAACATCCAGCACCGATGCAAAGCCACCATTACCCTCCGTGGCCACAGCAAGAATGCACTGTGCCACTGGGAACCCACACACCTGGAAGGAGTGGAAGAGGTACCAGAAGGCCCAGGCATTTATCACGTTGTAGTACATGGAGAGGAAGAAGGAGACGACGACGCTGGCAACACCTGTGGGCATGGAGGGAGGTGCTTGGTCAGCAGCAAAACCCCAAAACACCCAGGGCCCCATAACACCCTGTGGGCTTTGCTTTGCTTTGCTTCTGCACAGCCCCACGCAGAGGGCATGCCTCCTCCTTTCCCCAGCAGGGCTATCCTGCAACTGGATTTTATCCTTTAGCCCCTAAGGGGGGTGAATATTCAGGGTACTGTTAAAAATAGAACGTACTTGCAAGCAAATTAGAGATAGTTTGGGCTAGCAGTGTAATTTAATAATTTAATAACTTAAGGCAGCTAAGAGCAAGTGTTGGTAAATAGTAGGCAGCGACTCTAGGGAATTAAGGCACAGTTTTATCACTCAACATTGAAATTGTCAAGACAATGCTCTTAGGGTCAAAGCCCAGTGTGAAGCCCCAGGGGCTGGGTTAAGCCCTCGGCTTCACACCGTGATTTTGGCAGTCTGCCTGAGGACAGAGGGACCCAGGACAGGAGGACAGGACTCTGTGCTCGGGGACCTGGTACCAGCAAACCAAGGTCTGGCCCTGACGCTTCACCGGTGATGGGGTAAATGCATGCTGTGGGGCATTTGGATAAATAGCTTTGCTCTGCCTAGTGGGACCCAGCAAAACCTCATTTCCCACATGGTTTCTTTTCTGAAAGACAAAACTCTCCATTCAAAAATCACCCAGGTTCCCCAGGTGCTTAAAAAAGCAGATAAAAATGGAGGACATACCGACGCCACAGAGGTAGGGGCTGATTATTTTCCAGGCGCCGATGCTGCCCTGACGCATGCGCTGCCCCACGGCCAGCTCCAGGTAGAGCAGAGGCATCCCCTCAACAATCAGCATGATAAGATATGGAATCAAAAAGCCACCTGCAAGAAAAACCCAAGACATCACAGCACAATAAACACCAGGTTGCCCTATTTATGGTTAAATCACCCCATTCCGTGTCCCAGGAAGTGACTGGAGCTGGGTCCTGCCCAGGCACCTTGTATACTGAGGGCATGGCAGAAGCCCCAAGGGACATCTCATGGGGTTTCAGGTGACATCCCAGAAGCTGGTGGGTGCTGAGTGCCTGGGCGTGGGGAATTTTCCATAGGCGCTTGGCAACGCTGAGATTTCTGCTGTTAAAATGTGCTGGTTGCCCCAAACTGGGGCTGTTAAAGGGTAACTAAGCACCAGCCAAACCTCGTAAAAGATAATGAGAAAGAGGACAAGGGAAAGATTTACTTTGCAGAACTGAAGCACTCGAAAAAGTAACAGCAACATCTGCATTGAGTGAAGTTTTAAGTAATATATTGAAGTCTGTCCTGGCTTCAAAAAAAAAACCCCAAAACTACAAAAACCTCCCCCAAGTCCCCATGGTGATGGCACAAGTGCCAGCAAAGGGATGAAAGGTCCCACTGGCAGGGGCAGGCCCAGGCCTTGGGACAGAGGCACGAAGCCTTTCCCTGCCCACGTCTGCTCATGCTCATTCCCCAGGATGCTCCTGAGGAACAGCAGGAATGGGTACCCACCTGGCAACTACAGCTTAAATTTCTGCTGAAAAAATAAAATAAAGTCCTTGTCCTCAACTTAGAGCTTGTTTTAGAAAGAGCTGCTGACTGAGTCAAAAACTGGATTTTTGCGAAGGCTTTCCTGCTTCCCTTTTTACAGCAAGCCAAAAATATTTACGTAAATATCTCTTATTTAGGATTTAACTGTGGCATTAACATTCCTCGCAATGGGCTCGGCCCAGCGCTGCAGAGGAATGAACTCCAGGCAGAGACTGAGGCAAAGAACGGGAAATAAACTCCTAGAAATAATCCGGTTTATTCTGGGAATTAATTGCCCACCTGCCAGCTTTCTCATTATTAACGACCCCTTTGTTAGTCTGTTAGATAACTTCCGACACCACAAGGGAGCTGTCAGAGGTTTAAGAGCTCCTGCGGCTGCTCCGTCCTGGTGGGGTGTGAGCTGCCCCTGGAGCCACCAAGGGGAGCTTTGCCATGTACCATGGGGGAAGAAAGAGCATTTGGCCCTTTGCGAAGGATTTTCTACCCTCCCAGCAGTGTTGGTGATGGCTTTGTCACCCTGCAAGGAGGAAGAGTGTCTCCAGGCTTGGTCTTCACCCCAATGTCCCCCCCAGCAGCTGGTAATGCCAGGACTGAGCCTCCTGCCCCTTGCTCTGCAACCCTGTTTGTGCGCAGATATTGCTCCTGGTCCTACTTTTCCTAAAGGGTAAACCCCAAAATGCCTCATATAAAGTGACTCAGGGCAGCTGTATGCACCAGCTCCTTATCTGCTGTGAACCTGTACAGCTCTATTCCTCACTTAAACCCAGTGTTGCTCCCTGCAGTGCCATCCACCTGCAAAAACTGGCCCCCAGACCAGGTCCCTGCAGTGGGCACGTGGAGCTTGTCCTGGATCTGTTCAAGGCACCCAGCTTGGGCAGCAGCACCCTGGCCTCTGCTCAGCATCCCGCGTGGTGCCCAGGGCCTTCCTCGCTGAGGGCTGAGCCCTGCTGGGCACTCACCCTGCTGCAAACCCATCCCAGGCTCCTTTCAGCCTGGCCCAGCTGCTGACAGTCAGAGTAACTGCACCTACAAGGATTGAACCCCCCCTTGACCTGTTCAGGTCAAGCTCTCTGGAGAGGAAGGAGGCAATACGCTGATGAAAGGCAATGCAGAAGGTTGTAAAATCTGACAATACCCCCTTTATGACTATCATCAGTGATAAGGATGGCATTGCTCTGCTGGGCACGCCAGGGACTGGCTCTGTGCTTTGCTCTAAGGAAGATGCCAAACAAGCAGTTGCTGGCATCGCCACAAAGCCCAATTCCAGCTCTTAAGTTCCTGAAATGATGTTTTGTCTACAGGGGTTTTGCAGACCCCTGGAAAGCCACCAAAGCCTTCTTAAGAGGGCCGTGAAAAACAATTAACAAAAGCAAAGGCTGCTATCAGGAGAGCTGCCTCTCCCCTTGGAGATGTAAGCAGGGCAGGCAAAAGTAGTAGAGAAACTACTCTTATAAAAACATGTTTTTCTGAAAATACTTGGGTTTATTGATTCTTTTTTTTTTTCCTGGTTAATCAAGCGTTCCAGTTTTGGTTGTATTTCAGAGATTTTTGGCTGATAGGAAGAGGATAAACCATGCAAAGACCCCAGTTGAGTTTTGCTATCCTTCAGGATGTCTGCAAGGACAGGCTGCTAGTGAACTAATTACGTGCAATTTAATTGCATACAGAAACTTGCGTTTGAAGCTTTGTGCTAGAGTTCAGTGTCAGACATGAAGTCCTTACCCTCAAAAGCATCTGCATAGAGAAATACATCCAGAATTGCTGCATGTCTATCTCTTCTGCTCTCTGAAACATTTAAGAAAACTTCAGTCCCCACAGCATCCAACTTCTACTGTAATTTCACCCAAGTATTATCTGGATTTTTCTGACCTGATCCCACAGAGCAGCTCTGATGCCATCCCAGCACTAAGCTGGCTTTTCAACAGGTAGCACGAACCAACTCCTATCACCACACACGCATTAGGAAATAAGCTACAAGCCAATAAAACAAGCACAGGCCAAGCAAAAAGCACTTAAACACCTCAGTGTGTTTCTTCCTGAAAGGAAGAAAAGGTGGAAGCAGACTGAGCAGCAAACGAGGCAGATGCTCATCATGCCACTTGACGAGCAACTGAGATGGGTCCAACACTATAGCAACAGATGCAGTACAAGAAACAGCATAAAACTGGGGTGTCTTATAAAGAGAGGTTCTTTATAAGGATTCTGCAAAACATGGTCATTAACCAGTGGTAGCTGTATACCAGAAAAAATTATTAATGTTTTTTAATTAATCTAATTGACTGACTTTTGATTTCCACAGAAGAAGATCTGTGGCTGGTATAAGATACAGACATCATCTTTCTCCAGTTTGGACCTAGAAGAGTGCTAAATTTTCAAAGAGCTTTTAGGGGTTTTTTATTAGTGAGCCCAAACCAATTTATTCTGTTTTCAAAGCTTCCCAGGAGGCTCTGGAACTCCTGTTGACTAAGCTGTGGAACTCCTGTTGAGTAAGGAGTTTCAGCCAATTTTGAGGCAGATTTGCAGCCAAGTTATCACCTCTTATGGTAGGAGACAACACATTAATGACAGCAACTTGATATGATATAGATGATCCTTAAATTAATTCAGTATAAGCATTTCTGAATATCTTCCAAGTGACTCGCAAGGAACTGAACTAGTTTCGGATGCCTTGAGAGTGGTTCAATGGCGCAAGAAAGCAATAAATTAATACCATGTGGATTTACATTTCTCACTCTACCTCCACCCATTTTAAAAACACAGGTCTTCTCACTGTTTCACTGTACTTTTAGGAAATGAGTGCCACTGCATTGGGGCAGCTGCCTTATGCTAAAAACCATGTAAAATACAGCAGCAACAGAAGAGATTGCACACCAAAAAAAGCCTGACCTCCTGCCCTGCTATGGACCCCGCTGAGTAGACAGGGCATCAGCATGGACAAGATACATTTTGGATTTAAAGCTTGCCATACTCCTCCTCGAGGGAAGCAAGAAACATAAGCCACACTTACCTCCTCCATACATCTGACATAAGTATGGAAACCTCCACACGTTTCCCAGCCCCACAGCATAGGAAATGCAGGCGAAAACAAACTGCAGGGGATTGTCCCAGAGTGGCCGTGATTTCTCCATTGCCTCCTCGCAGGGAGAGGTTTCAGCAGAGCCTTCCTGCCCTCACTCCTGCAGGTGCTCTGCCAGCCCTGCCTCGGACTCCACGCCAACCCGGCTTGGAGGGGAGGGAAAGGTGGAGGAGCTCTGCTTGCCAATTCCTATCAAGCTTTTTAATTACTAATCTTATTAACAGGCACATACTGAAGTAGGAATGCTGGTAAATAGATTATAGACACACACACAGAGAACTATAAAATTGGTACTTTGGGTGAATAGCTGCTTGGGTTTTGACTGGCATTTCTGGGAAGGATGTGAGCCCAGGGATTTCTCTCAGCTCACATGCCAACCTGAACCAGGCAAGAAATAACACTGGGGCTGCAGCTTGGTTTTGGAAATGGGAAACTCCTTCCCCACAAGCCTCTCTTCTCTAAGAGCAGCATTTGTACGTGTGAGGCACCAGCTTGGATTTGATAGTATAGGGAAGGGGTTCCCACACCATTAGGGGGGCTTAGTGGCTGCCAGAGATGGCTTTTATTCAGTGTCCCTTGCCCTAAACAGATCCTTGGGCATCCTGTCTCTTACACCCTGGTGCTCAGCCCAACCTGCCCAGCACACTCCCCAGTTCCAAAAGTGCAGGTCCCCAGCCTGCTGCAGCCTTGACTACAACACTCAAGTTTGGCTCTTTTGGGAGTATTACTCTCCCCCTGAGTGCTGTGTGC
>BJBW01000767.1:145043-163262 GCA_004320125.1 Scolopax mira | reverse complement strand
TGTTACAGCAATAAGTATAAGCAAGGGCCTCTCTGCTCACCATCCCTTGGTGATGTAGCACAAACATTGGCTTTATTGTCCTGAGAATGAGCAGTTTGCTCCACAATATGCTGTTAATTTCAGAGAGTTAGAGGAGGCCTAAGTAAAATGCAAAATTACAGAACACAAAACTGGTTCGGTTTTACCTCAAACCAGGACACATGCTCAACAGCTTTGCTAAAAACAGGTCAAATGAGGAACAGGACTGTATCTTTGAAGAGTCTCAGTGAAGTGACTCTAAATTAACATAATTACCTTTTACTGAAGTCCCTGGCAACTATCAAGTCTTTATGCTGATTTTGCTTGAACCACTACCTTGAGCAGTCAGGAGACACTACCTTCCTTGCCGACCAGCCTGCTCAATTGGTTCTTGGTTTGCCCCACCTGCACATCTACATTCACTATTCTCTCAACTGCGCTGGTGCTTATGTCAGAAGCCATTGTATAAATATAATGATAAAAATTATTCAGGTTAAATAAAACAATTACATATTGCCACTCTTTACAATTTTTTCTTCTTTTAACCCAAATCATTGCTATGATCCAGTCGACAACAAAAAGATCTGAATAGTTCTACTTGTACAGGCACAGGAGAGCAATCATGGCAGGATACTGCAGCAGTCTTTTAAAGTGGTTTTGCCAAATGAGAAAATACAATTTCAACCTATACTCTTACAACAACTTGTGTGTCCCTATATGGGACTATTCAGAGAAGCTAAAATGAGTTAATTACATTTGGTATTTCAATGTACAATTTACATATATTAAATCTCATCTCAAAACCTCTTGTCTAGGAATAAATCTAATTAAGCTTGTTTATATTTGAATTTATTCAATAATATTAGTCAGAAAAGTAATTAAACAGTACAAAGGCTTTCTTACTTTCAAATAAAAGTGACCATGCGTGGCATTTTTCAGGGAAAGAGTCAATGTGATCTAGGCCAACTCATATCTAAATCTGAATGAATTTTCATTAGGCCATAAGTGGGCTCAGACAGTTAAAGGCAAGGGCATGCTACTTTTGAAGGGAGTAGACATACAAAAATCTATTGCCCTTTAATTTACATAGAATTACTTTGCAATATCTACTGAATCATGCATTTTATCTGTGTATTCTTATTTAGAATTTTAGATAATGAATAATGGATGGGGAAGGGAATTTTTGCTCAGAATCTTTTTGGTCAAATTATTGTTATCAAACCACAGTCTTCTGTAAAGCATACCAGAATTCAAGCAAATTTGTGTCAGTAAATCATCTCTCTCTTTAAAAAAATCACTTCAGAATAGCAATACCTGCTACTACCCGTTTTTCATACAAGTTCTGGTATGCAGTAGCTTCAGGAACTGTGTTATAAAACAGGAAAGTAAATGCACTGTTTTGAAATCCTGCACCACTCAGCTGGTTTTTAGTGACTCTCTACCCAGTCTCAGTCTAAGAAGATTCACCAGAACATTCTCCCTATTCTACCCCATTGATTTCCTCCTTTTCAGAATTTCTCCTGCCACCATTTTCAGGCAGAAAGGCATCTTAAGGAATAACAATATGTAAAAAAATGTTTGTTTTCGAGAAACTGTTTCCCAGATTACTGGCCTCACTGTATTTCCTCCAGCCTCACAGCCTTTGACACTTTCAAAACAGTCCATATAATTAAGTATATGAATAAAACTTCTCTTTAGTTTTGACAATGTATTTGTTACGTTCTCTGAGCTTAACTTGAAAGCTGTGTTAAAAAACCTGTGTTAAAAATACACAGTACAACGTACAGTACCTACTGAGATACTTTGCAGAATTTTGTCACAATATAACTGTTACAAATAGAAATGTGTAAAATACCCCAAATTTAAAAGTATCTTCTGACCTCTTTTTTGTCTAAAGCAGCATATTCAGCTTCAATGCTTTCAGCTTCGGGATCACGTGAAAATACCATTCGAGATTCCAGGTTAAGAGCCAGTTCTTTGTGGTGTTGTTTCTCTGCACAGTCACATGGGGTGTCTTTATTTTCATTTTCTGCAAACAAATCTCCACCATGTTTTACTAAAAGCTGAAAAGTAAAATGGCAATGTAAACAGTTATTAATTACCAACTCTAATAATATCCTGAAGAAAAGACATGTCAATTGAGAAGAAAAAAATATGAAGAAGAAAAACAGAAAGAAAAGACAAATAAATAGCAGTGGTCTTTGGGAAACAAAGATTCTCTATTGTTATTAAATAAACTACTGCTTGATTTCATATATAATTATACCCATAGGCATTGTAATTCCATGGAACCACAAAAATCGCAGAAATATGTTACAAGGCAGTGCTGTACAATGTGTCTCTGTTAGGCTTTAAACACAGAAATTCTGCTCTACTGCTCTATGGTCAGTGCTCCACAGAAAATGAGGGGCTGATGGTCCTCGAGCACCGAGCAAAATGTAGCTAGAAACACCTTTAAATGTTCTTTAAACGTTACAGGCGTAACCCCACCGTTCTTCCTAGCACTGGTACACTGGTGTAGACAGAACGTGCAAGATTCCTTTGGTGGGAGGGAAGATGGGATACCAATTTGGAGAGAGTACATAACACTACTGGTTGCTCTACCTTGATTTTGAGGAAATGAGAAAAGTGAAATGAAATAATTCTAATTCTAATAATTCTAATAGTACTGTGCCATTTCACCAACCTTATCTCTTGCCAGTAAGCACCCAGAAATGTAGTCTCCAGCTAATAAACACTAATTATGTATGCTGCTCACATTACCTTGCCAACCTCGCCTCCTGCTATAAATTGATCTGATAAAAGCAAGGACAACAAATGCCACAGATATTTAAGACCAACAGTGGACCATTTTGCTGATTTATTACAACATCCTTGTAACACATGCTAAACTTCTAATGATGAAGCACCCAGGAAAATCATTGACTACTAAAATGATTCATCTTCTTTCTAAATAAAACAAAAATCCATAAACATTATCTCGCTTTCAGATCATGATGGTTGTAACAACACTATCTTGTATTTTTAGCCAGAATATTTAAAAACTCAACTTCTAATTTCTACCCTTCTAAAGAAAAATATAATTTCCTCAAAATGATCTGTTCTCCACATAAATTTTTTAGATCATGATCAGTCACTGCTTACTTTTCTCTTCGGCAGATTGTATTTCCTTCACTTGTTGCTGTAAAATACAGGATGTATTTTACAAACCTGGAATCACTCTTATAAATTCTTTGGAAACTTTTCCCACATTCTCCAAAATAAAAAGAAATGCAACCCCCAAGCCCCACAAACCAGCATAATAACAAGATTTAGTTGAGAAGGTATTAGTGTTCTTAAGTAGGACACCATATTTAATCTTCACAGTAGAGTATCAGGCAGAAACAAAGATACGGCTAGGATAATTATAAGATTCCTAGCCTACAGTTACCTTGTTCTATCTAAACTTAACATCGTCAAAACTTTGTTAACTTGAGCTTCACATTATGCCTGTGCTTTTTAAACTCTAACAGAAATTTAACTGAGGCAACAAAGACACCTCTGAGGAAGAAAAATAATAAATATACTTGAAAGAAAACTCCATAGACCTATGCAGCTCAAAATCTAATCTGCAAGATGAGAAATATGCAAATCAACACATTTTTAATAATGATGCCATATTTCTCTGGTAGCACTGTTAAAAGGGCTTTTGTCTCTCAAGTAATTAAAAGGAGCTTAGTAATTTAAATAATCACAATAATTTAAACAATTGCAAAAATGCCATTTAATATGCCAAATGTGCTGTGATAGAGTGGAATATATCTGCATAAAATCAAATCTATTCAGCATGAAAGTTACGTCTTTTTTCTATTCATTCTTTTGAGGTAAGCGCATTAACTTTGCCCAAACTATCTTTAGCAATGAGTTCCACACAGCTGTTCTGCTCAGAGGAGAAATTTAACACGTGAATGCAGACATATTGGAGAACTATCAAGACATAACATTTGACTATCAGCTCTGAACAGATCAACTAGTAGGTGGTTCACCCACAAGGGACTATGCCATCTACTACATAAAGTAGAAAAGTGGTACAAGTTGTTGGAATTCAGATACCCTGTGGGTGTACCACATGTGCCTTACGAAGGACACAAAAGAAAGTCTGTTTCAAATTGATGTCTCAGCACAAGGGGTTCTACAACAACCAATAAACCAAATACTAATATAAATATCCAGCACCAGATGATATTTATTAATGAGTCCTAATGGAACTCAAGCATAAAATTTCTGAACTATTTATTACAATGTGCAATTTATCACTTAAATCTGTTATGGTACAAGATCAGCAGGTGGTAAAAGTAACTAAAATATCTCCAGAGAAAATGAGGAAAGTACAGGGATAGCACCAGTTTTTACTGCAGAGATGGGTCACAAGAGAAGTCCCACAGCTGCTAGAACCTGTTTAAGATATGCTGAAGTTTTCTAGAAAAGGAGGTGAATAATGAGGTGAGCTTTGCTGATGATACTAAGGTCACGAGTGAAGTGTAGTCTCAATAAAGTTATGGAGTAGAAAAATAACCTAATTTTTACATATAAATGCTGAACTCTGAACTAATCATTACCATTCAAAATACTACAAATCTTGATGTTATAATAGACAGTCTTATGAAAATGTTAGCAGTTTTTGAAAATGTTAGACGTCTGTTCTTGTGTTCTTTAAATTAAATTACCAACACAATTAAGTACTAGTCCACATCACTTGGTATAGCTTAAAAGTAAATTTGATGGGCGACTTTCAAAGTCATTATGATGCCCAGTTACTCATTACTATCCACTACATTCACAAACATTAAAGTAATTTCTCATTTGTAAAAAAGTAATTATATTGAAGTATGTTAGCACAGATGTATGGCATCCTCTAAAAAAGCTGGGCAGTGTGAATTAAAGACATCAAACCTGTTCTTAAAAGACAGACAGCATTTCTCAGTCTCAGCTACAGAGCAGAACAAAAAGAGCTCTACTTTTCTCTCAGGCAGTTATTTGGCTACTCTTTACACATATTCTTATGTGTATAAGGTGGCTATGCCTACCTTTAAAGCTTATTCTCCAGAGTTACAGTCTTGTCATTATTTCCAATTTTTATAAGCCTACATGAGTCGTCTTTGTGCTGAGGAGTTTATGTCATGAGGTTAATGTACATTAAAACCATTTTTTTCCATTGTTCTCTATAGTCAGTCTACGTTTTGGGCTGTTTAGCTTTGTTATTTTTCCAGTTAGTTAAAAATAGAATTTAAAAGTTAATTCAGTATGCTATATCAGATTCTTATTCCCCTGGAATAGCTTTGTGAAACACTGCACGCATCATTTACTAACAGCAGACTTATGATTACATATCAACTCTTACCTCCACACAGGTTTTCATCCCTGAGGCAGCAGCATAGTGCAAAGGTGTATTTTTTTTGTTATCAACAGCATCAATGGCTGCTCGTTCGTATTGTCCTTCATCCAGCTTTGCTCCCTTCCACTTCAGGATCATTTGCAAACAATCTGCTCTTCTGCAGTCATCTTCTGAGGGTCGTGTCAGGCGAGGATGAAGAGCTCCTTCTGAGATCATGATCTGAGGTCCCATACACAGTAAGTGCATTGATGTCTCATTGTGCACATTCCGTTTGTTTGGGTTACCATCTCTAACAAAAAGGAAAGTTCTGCAAGGAGAAAGAAATAGAAGAAAAATAATTAGCACACAATTCGACTAATTTTTGTGAAGTGGGAAGGGTCTATTGTGACAGCTCTCTCTTCTTGAGAAGATTTTGATTAGCCATGTGAATGATAAACACTCTTAATAGATAATTACTACTGGACAGCTCTGCTCTATTTCTCTTAGGATTCCATAATGAAGATCAGGATGAGTTACTGAAATATCATTAAGGGCCATACATAATTATTTTGTCAATGTCTGACATACATTTTAATTGGCAAAGTTTATTCTACATTTTGTATTTTATTGCAATAAATGTTACTAAGCCACAAGACTGATAAAATAGCTAATTTATTCTTTCTACTCTGCGTAACACACTGGTAATTTGCAAATAGTAATGCTAGAGCAGCTTCTTAAAAATTCATCCTTCTTCCCCATATCTTTAGTCAGGTGTCCAGACAATACAAAATACTTCTCCTGCTAGTACTGCATGCATTGAGGAAAGACTCTCTTTGTTTTCTCACTCTAGAATATATGGAAGTGCAAGGTAACGCAAACCCTCACCCAGGCGGATGACAAAGGCTGGCAAGAAGTTAAGTTTTCTCTTGAATGTTTTAGAGGCAGTTCAAAGTGGGCAATAAACTACATTTTTGCCCAAACCGGCAAACAGGGTCAGCTTAGGAATGAAAGGGAAACAACTGACTGACTCCTGGAATCACAGTTCCAGAGATCGCGCAGCTTCCTGCCAGCCCGGAATTACTTGCTTTGTACTCTTTGCATGAAAGTAGAATTTGAAGGCTGACAAACAAGTACCCCTTTTTAAACACAAAATTTCTCTCTAAAGGGTTAAAAAATAGTTTATAAGGTAGCTTTATAAGTTTATAAGGTTAGCTCCTCTGGGAAGCTAACATCAATACAGCCATTTCTTCAGGTTTTTAATAAAATCTTTCTTTTTTTTTTTTTGGCATGAAAACCGCCATATTTGCAGTTTCTTTGTCTCTCTAAACAAATGCTATATATTCATAGACATTAGACATATATCAGTATACACATGTATGTATATAAAAACATATGCATTGAAAAATAAAAACAAAAGCAAACTATTATAAAGGTAGTTCTGACAGCTGGAGACTAAAGCAAGTATGAACCTGCTCAAAGACAGTGAAAACTTACCGATTTTTGAATGCAAAGCACTTACGTATACTATAGAAACTATGCAGCAGATTGCACCCTTGCTGTAAGCAAGACAAGTATGGTACTGGAGAAAGGTAAGCGGCAGCAACAAGGAAAACTGATCTACAGGGCTCCCTTTCACAACATCCTCTCTGGCCTGGGTTAGAGAGCCCATTTAAGTCTAGCTTGCTATTAAGAACATTACCCTGCAAACTCCAGTGCAGGCATAAACCTAAAGCTCACAATTTCTTAACATTCAGAGAAGCATGGGTAAGCCATGAGTTACAATAACATATAAGGAGAGTCAGGTCTTGTCACCCAGTAATTTAAAACTCATATGCCATGAATTAATTAATATAGTTATTGAATCATTCAGCTTCCAACACAGTAGGTTAATACTAATGCATTAAATCTTGAATAATCATGATTAGCTTGAAGTACTTTTTCCTCCAAATGTCCTATAACAAAACAACTCTAGTGTACTACAAGCACTGGAAGAAATCTTTTTAGTCATTACTGACAGCTGTATAGATGTATGAGGTGGTTTAAATAATTTTGTGAAAAGTACTATCATTTACCTGATGTTGAAAGCTACATCTAGTAAAAGTAATTATTGATATTTATATATATTACACACTGCTAGAAAATTCTTTAATTATTACTTACAGTTTCTTCTCTGTTTCATTAAGATTCTTATGCTTCTCTTACAGCTCAGGAGTTTCCTGCATGCAGTAAAAACCTGGGCAGGAGATAGCGACTATTTCTATTCTAAGATAAAGAAGATCTGCTGACAGATCATGAACCATTTATCAAAGGAAATTCACAAACTATTACCCTGACTATTTGTAAGCCTTAAATTCAATTGGCCCTTTGTTTAAGAATTTCCACTATTGATAATCCTCTGCAGTAAGGAGTGAGGTTATGCCAGTGGTGATTGAGGCTAACAGGAGGCACGTGAGAGCCCACCAGTGACACCAGCTCCTCTGCTGACCGAAGTCTGTGAAGAGCTAATTCTTCCTTACAAAACCTTAAGTCTTAGAGACATTTCAAGCCCCCTTATGTCAAGTACTCCACTCTAGTCTACAATTCTGTATTTTTCCTAAACAGCAATGCTTCCCAGTTGTTCCCATTCATATGAACTCCTACCAAGTACAGTACATCTGGCAAAGTGGGTTAAGTCTGTTTCCCGAGTACTCAATTTCTCCACATTTTAGAGAAAACCACCAGTTGAGAACCAAGCCCAGACTATGGCACATATCTTACTTTAATGTAGTAGCACATCACCTAAAGACACCTAAGAGAGGAACTTGCTATTCTCTTTACTAAAAATGCAAATAGGTCAAAAAGTTTCTTTGGTATAGTGGTTTTGTGTCAGCTAATATGGTTAAGTGTGACCTTCTGTCACACTTAGATAGGTAGGTAGATAGTAATCTTTGGCTTGGTACAACACAAAATACCAAGAGGGACAACATGCAGGAGTGGCAAAGGGATACAATTGAACTGTGGAGCACAGATCCAAAGATAGTGTATGCTAAAATGTGAGGAATCCTTATTTTTTTATTATACTGAGGGCCAAAAAAAATAAAATACAAAAAAACCCCCCACTTTATATATGGTTCCTATGCCTATTAGGACAAACAGCGGCATCAAAACACTGAATTAAACCATTCCTGATGCAAAGAAGTATCAACGACATTCTTAAGTTATCCTTAACCATATTTATTTATGAGCAACTTGTGCTTGGCCTTCCCTTGGACAGTCAGTAATATGTTTTCCATGATCCCATGCCACGTCTGAGAGTAAAAAAAAATTTCTTTCTCATATCTAGTCTAAAACTATCTTGGTTTATGTTAAAGCCATTACCCCTTGTCCTATCACAACAGGCCCTACTAAAAAGTTTGTCCCCATCTTTCCTGTAGCCTCCTTTAAGCACTGAAAGGCTGCAATAATGTCTCCCCGGAGCCTTCTCTTCCCCAGCCTGTCCTCCCAGCAGAGGGGCTCCAGCCCCCCCAGCATCTCCCTGGCCTCCCCTGGACCCAGCAGGTCTATGTCTGTCCTGTGCTGTGGGATGAGCCGTCTATCAGACGGCCTCACCAAACTCTAGCTCTATAAGCCCACTACCTGGACAGGGAAAAGGAGACAGTGGTCAGTCCCTGGGAACCAACCAGTGCTGTGTAATCATTTCTGGCAACTTCAAGCAGTGTTTTGTTTTCTTGTTCATGCTAATTAGCTGTGACCAGTAATTTTTAGTTTTAAAACATTAAATGCTCTGTTAAAACAAACTGATCTGTCAGGTAAACATTATTTAGGGCTGCAGACCAAACAAAAGTTATATATTAATGGAATGTCTAACTATCTTCCATTTTTACTTTCAGCATTTTTAAGATACCAAAGCTCTCCATGATACAAATGAAAAAGTATTGTAGAAACAATCCTAGTATCTTAATACACACTTGCTGAATCTTGCAAAAAGGAAAGAAACTAATACCAAATTTTGAAATTTCTGCAGCTCAATTATATACTAAATCCAGTTTCACAGAAGGGACCTTTTAAGATCATCTAGTCCAACCAGAAGTTTCTCGGCTGTAAATGCCGGATGAAAGGCGCAGCAGCTGATGACTCAGGCACCTGCTGTAAAACAACTCTGTGGTTCAAAACCCTTGAGAAAGTTGTGTCGCCTCATGTTTCTGCCAGCAGGCTTCACGCTGGGCTCTGCAAAGTTTGTCCAGCTGAGGAGTTTTGCTTCATGGCCTTTTCACCTCTTCTCCAGTTTCTGGTTTCTTCACTGCCAAGACAGATACCCCAGGACGCCCCCCCGCTCCCTTCTTGAGCTTCCAGTGTGAATGTGGGCAGCCATCACCAGCCACACATCTGCTGGGAGGGAGCGTGTCCCTCTGCCTCAGCGTCTAACAGCATTGCCAGATTGCCTGTTTCGAAACATCCCAGAATATCTCTCTCAATGTATTCTGTTATGCAACAGGTGTACTGACAACTGCATCATACTTCTCTATTTCAAGAAAATTTCATCCAGTGAATCGTAAAACACATGCCAGTTCATATCCACCTACAATAACACAAGTATCAGCCTATAAAGGAAAATTGAATTATATGGTACACATATAAGTAATTTCTAGATTTTGAACTACAAGTTAGTGTAGCTACAGAGTCTCAAATATTTAAAATGTTTAATGAAGAGATAGATATAAAATATTATAGTATTATGGACATCTCATACTTGTAAATTTCTCTCAAAATACAAGCAGATTAAAATTCATATTTTTAGCTACTGCACTTCGTCAGTAAATCAAAGCTTTTTTTTTAATATTGAATTTACTTAATCTCTGCCACATCTAGGACTTTCTGTATCAAATAGAAAAGGCTTAACTGGAAATCACTTGTGCCCTTTCTACTACCAACTTAACAAATAGGCACACGGTAAGCCTGATGTTTATTTGTTCTTACTACTTTGCTTAGATAAAAAGGCTACATTTGTGTGCAGCGTGTCTTAGAGAGGAGCTCTGAATAAAGCCCTTAGAAAGACAGCAGAAAAGTAAATACTAAAAAATCTCAGCAAATTATTCCTAGCAAGAATTCTAACAGTCCAGGTTTTCAGAGGTGGACTCTAGCAAATAATAGCACCTTCACAATGTTTCTTGGCAAAGAATGGATTGCAAATCCAGGACTCAAATTAAGAGAAAGAATTATTATTCTGATTATTTGTTTGCAATGTGTGCAAAGTAAAACAGTTGTCCTGTGAGACTTAGGTACAAAATGTCCCATGCAACTAATTGTAAAATGTCAGTTCTAAATTACCTTTTTTTTAAAAGCACACAGCAATTATTTGATATCTCATCATAACAGTGCAATATGAATTAACTAATGGACTGCTCAGGTCAGTAATTATAGCTCCATTTCTTTCCATAAGTGCACACAATTTAATGTGTCCTTGTTTTTCAATAAGGCTATTATTTTCTTAAGAGAAATTGCCTGACAATCTCAGAGGAGGAAAAACAAAAAAATCACACAGGAAATATAAATAAGAAACAGTTGCTATTTTAAATTAAGTTTCATTAATTTTTTCCTATAATTTAAGACCAGGAATGGGGTAAAGTTTGGGCATGTTAAGAAACAAACAATCAAAAAGATTCGGTGATGAAATGAAAACCAATAAAAATAGAAATATTGGATACATGGAGGAGAAGAGAAAAATATTTAGCAAAAATAAAGATAAATTAGAAGTTATAGAGTATAAAAACCCATTAGGTGAATCTAAAACACTGGGGAAAAATTCATGGTGGGAGGGCACATAAATAGTGAAGTTACAGCATGTGAGGGACAAAACAAACCTTATGAATAACACAGACATGACAATAATAACAATAACACAATTCAGAATATACTCCATTCTGTTTCCTGATACAAGGAAAAGGATATTTGCAAAATTCTCTGTAACCTACTACCCACTGAAGAAAAGGTTTGGCAATGTCACTTGGTACTAGTTGTATGAAATACTGGACCAGAACAGTTTGTACCTGCCACGTCTGGACATGGATAAGATGTTAATCTTTAATTGATCTTAGAGCACTGACAAAAATACAGAAGAACAGAAGTAGCCAACGCTAGGGAATACCGTACACGTTGACTGTGGCAATAATAAACTTTCTCATTATTAAGATATTGATGTTCACTGTTATTACCCAAAATGAAAAATAAAAGCTGCCTGAATAATTCAAGAATAAACTTACATTGTGCCATCCTGAAGCAGATACAATCAGTACAGTATCTATTAGCTACTGCTTTACAAACAGTAAAGTTTTTTACAAGTTTTTTACAAAAGTGTTTGTAAAGTACTTTACAAACAGTATTGTTTACAAAAGATTTTAAGATAGGAAAATACATCAAGAACGGCAGAACAGTTGCTATTTTCAAATAACTGTGGTATAGGAGTCTTCAAGAATCAAACTAAAGCTGTCCAAGATTAATGTTACAAGGAAGGAACAAAGATACTAAAAATAAAATCAAAACCCGTTATACCAGTCTGTGGTTATAGACTAATTTGCATGTTTTCTATTACTACTTGAACATGTTATGAATTCTGTACCTGCAACACACACACAGTGTATATAACCTGGCTGCCACTCTTGCATTTCTTTTGGTCACTGACTGATACCCAAAACTTCCAAGGGTACTCACCCCAGAATACGGTTCATCCCATGCCGAGCAGCATAATGGAGCGGGGTGTTGTGCTGGTATGTTTCTCCGTAAGAAGTATTTGGGTCAAGAGTTTCTTTCAGCTGAGGGTTGCTCTCGTAGATTTGGCAGGCCAGGTTTTCATCTCCATTTATAAGAGCTTTGCGGAACTTGGTGGTTGTGTTTCCCATGTTGCTATCCTAGCTATCAATGGCACTTTTTCCTTTCCCCTTCATCCACTTGTTGTATGGCTCCGTAACATGCTTCACAGCCTAAAAGGACAGACAACATTTCAGTTATTCTGTAAAACACTCCTTCCTAGATGAATTCACCCAGAGGCGCAGCACTGTAAGCAGGAGTATGAAGAACTACATAAGGCCTGTAAACTCAGCTCATCGATTGCTGAACTCGTTCCAGGCAAATAGACACAAGTTCCCAATTCTTCACAGATTATTTCCCTGATAAATTGTGCCATCTCCCTGTGCAAATATCTTCACTACCTATATTCTTTGAACATATGTAAAAGAAAAAAAATTGCCAATATCCACTTGTATTAGAAGGTAGGGATGAACACTGATTTTCCATTAATAAGAAGCTAACTAGAAATTAGAAGTTAAATCAAAAGACAAAACCAAAGCAAAATTCTTAAACAAGGATGTAAAATTCTTCGAAAGCATGCAAGAAAGCAGACATCAGTTTAACTTTCGGTCAAAGAAGAGCATGTAAAAATGTGCTTGAAGCACCTGTGCTTGTGTAGGAGGGTGCAAACAGCACCCTTCTGTGCCAGCAAGACGAGGGCCCACGAACACAGGAACTGCCATGGCCCCACCTGAACAGTTCTGCCAAGCAGACTATTTAAACAACTAACTCCATTTTTAAAAAGACACTCAGTGAACGGGTCCATACTATGCCAGACATTACACCGGCACAAACACTTCACAGGTACTTTCCAGCTGCTCTGCTCCCTAGCCTCTCACCTTTACCTGATGGAGGAACCAGCAGATGTCATAAAGGCAGAGCATCTCTGCTCATGAGATGGTCAGGAGAAGCTTATCAGGCCATACAACTGGGAAGAGCACATGTTGGTTTATGTCAGAGAGACAGAGAGGGGTCTGGGACCAGGCTGCAGCTGGTAGCACAATGAACCTTCTAGAAGTTCTCTTTTGTGTACGAGTCATCCCATCCAGACTGCTCCATGCCAGACTTGTCACCCACAAAGCAGACACGGGGATCCAAATATGCCAGGCATAGCAGGTTAGGAAACTGAGTTTTATTACGTTGGGCACATATAATCAGGCACGAGCTGCTTCATGGCCAGTACCTTACATTCAGCTTGTTGGGACCATCTCAAAACTTCTATTTCTACATTGGCTTTCCAGCTCAGTTATTGGTGCCCGGATGGCCTTACAGACAGAAGAAATAGAGGAATCCAAGTGGTCTAGAGCTGCAGAAAATCCAAGAGAATCAGGATGTGGATGCAATTCATGTGAAAACGATTTGGGGAAACGTGGGGAAGAGCTGCAATGAGATATTTTTATTTCCTCAGAGTAGTCCTTTCAGGACTTTCAGGTATTGGTGTGTCACAGTACAGCCCAGCCATTCTACAGCATTGCTCAGGTCCCATTCTGCAAGTGGTCCCACCAGTGGGAGGCTCGCACTGTCTCCTCCCCACAGCTCCTCCAAGAGCTCTGTTTGTGAAGAGGAAGGAAAAGACCACTTTGGTCTGAATCCCACCAGTGCTGTCAGGGCTGTTTGAGAAGGAGAGGGGTGGCCCATTTTCCCACAAAACTTCAGAGGCAACTCTGATTTTGGGGTAGTTGTGTCCTACCTTGTGATGCTGCTGTGTGACACTGCTCAGTGAGCTGACACCATGCTGAACATGCTGCCCGTGTCCCCCCTGTGACCAGAGGTACCTAATGAGCAACTGCATTAAGCACCCCGAAGTTTTTCATAATAATAGTGAAGCAGGCACTCATCTAAAAGCTAGTGCACAGCCTTCATATCTTTAGTTATATACACAAAGAAAGACCAGAATCTTCATCACATTAAGGATTCTACAGCATTTTGTATCTTTCCATCATCTCTATATTTTAAAATATAAACATGCAGATACTATGCCCATATAATATTTACATTCTTCAAGAAAGTCACTGCATTGTTCTCTTTACCATGCCATAGCTCTCAGTGCTGTAGAAATTAATGTGTTTTCAGATGCAGAAACAGCTGCATTACTCTAAATGTTGGATAGTTTCAGGCTTTAATAAAAGACTATACAAAGAAAAAGTCTACACTCTTTTCAATCAACCAGTACTTCATATTACAATCAACAGTTCATTTTACCTTCAACACCTGGGATCTCAAAAATAACTTGAAAGAATGATTTTCACTAAAGTTTGTTAATAAGATTAGTTTATGATAATATATTATCTGTCAATCCCTATCCACCAGCAATAGCTCTTGAGACTATAAAATAATTAGACAAAAACAAGTGCCCAAAAGATACCATGTTCCTAGAATCCTCATGAAAATCAATAATGCAGATGCCACTAGAGCGCTAGCACAAAACCTTCTTCCATCACTTGACATTAGGAGGTAACAGCACCAATTGCCATGCACTTATTTCTGGAAATTAGCACATGGATACCTGACGTCAGCTACAGAACATGCTGCATCTTGCCCCAAACTGGAACGCTAAACAAACCTGGGTAGGGAACAGAGAGCTGTTCCCTACAGGGAGCGTGAGGAGACAGGATGGTGCCCTCAGGCAGCCCAGGGGAAGCTGGGGCAGGGTGGTACTGCCCTTTAAGAGGAGATCTGAATGGATTTAGGCAGGGGTCTGGAAATGCATGGGAGAATGGTGGGGGTCTGTGTAGGGTGGCTCTACAGAAGTAAAAAGCTCAAGTTATTGAAGGGCAGAAAAGGCAAAAATTGTAAATTCCAATAATCCTATTGCACACCAAACAAATTTTATTTATTTTTTGTGGAGTACGGATATATCAGATGGTAGCACAGTCTTCTACAATAAATAATATAAAAGATTGGCACATTGCCTGAACTATTATGTATATTATCATAATTATAATTTTAGGAGCACGTGCTCCATCAATCACTGAGCCAGCAGTGACATCTGCTTCCACAGACAAAGCTTACGGCGTATGAGCACGATAAAGGGTTATAGATGCCACAGACAAAATCTAGAAAGGTAAACGAAATAAAGAGTAAAGTATGTGTCTGCATATCATGATCCCTACCGAAACGAGAAGATTCTCAGTGAAAGGAAAGGGAAAATTTGTAGGAGGACTGTGAAACTGAGCAATGATGTGGCTTTGAACAAACACAAGAGAAACGCCCTGCAAAATCAAGAATTAGCATAGAGGTACAGAACATTTAGCAAATGGCTAATCTAACTATAACGATCACATTATGAAAATAAAATGAAAGATGACAGAATGGGGATAGCCCATGAAAGCCCTTCAGGTGAAGGCAAACATATTTGACATGATAGCAAGAAACCAACCTCGGGAAGAATGCAAGGAGAGAACTGACAGGGTCAAAACCAGCTCAGAAAACAATTCCCTACTTAAAATACATGATACCATAAACTGCGCTAATGCCTTTCACCTTCATATAGAATACATGAGGTCTTTCATCTTTAACACTATGACAGACATTAGCCTTTTATGCTTTGGAAATTCCTAGTTTTCTTTTCTAAATTAGCCACTAAACATTCCAGCAGAAACAGAGAAGACAGGGAAAAGCTGCCCCTGTACCCTGGCTGGAACAGTTGGCTCCCAGAGTGCTTGGTAGCCCAGAAGAAACCCAGATGTGACAGCTGCTGCCTCTTGCAAGCTGCCGTGGCTCCTGAGGGCCCTGATGCCCATGTGCAGTCTTCAGTTCATCTTCCAGCAAACAGACCAACCACATCCGCCACCAAAAAAGCCTCTACTTCAACTGAAGGAGAAAAAGGACAAAATATGAGATGATGCAACAAACTTGGGGATCTGAAAATGTTTGAAATGGGCATAGTCTGTCTTCTTTTTGTGTTGTTTTTTTCCATTAAGAGCTTCCAACCCGTTCTGTGTTCTCAGAGGACAGTAAGCTAACAAGGCCAATGCTGGAACCGGGCAGTGATTTAGAGAAAGAAAACTCAGGTTGTTCTTTTCACCTCTCATTTTATGTTTTTGAAGATAAAGGGCATGTAATACATGTGTTTCCTCCTAAAAAGGATGAATCGGGTGGTAGGGAAGGGGTGTGAAGGTGTGAATGTTTGCTAATTATATGCCATATTATTTCAGAATTCCAAGTATCAACCATCTTATTAAACTGTATTTACCACTCTACTATTGCCAAATAGAAGTTCCATCTTAAACAAAAAAACCCAAAATACCGGTTACACAACCCACCTGAAAGTCTGAGGAAAGATTCTTATAAACTCATTCAGGAGCATCATTGCTTTGGCAATGAACAGTAAAACTTCTATAGGCTAAATAGCAACACTGCTAAAAGAAACATTTTGATTATAGCAGTACAAATATTTAACAGAGAGACAGCCACTCTCACAGGAGCTTGAAGACAGAGTACAAGAGGAAAAAAGGTGTGTGCAGAAAGACAGGGGTAGAGCAAGGTAACAATGAGATTTTGAAAGCAGTTGAACCAGCTCCCTAATTCCTATTGTTTTTTCCATGGATATCATCACAGAAGTGAGTCTGAAGAAGGACAGCTGTACTGGCCTAACAGAATTGTGGGAGTTCCTCCTCTGAAGTACTGCCACAGTGCTTGCTGGAAATTCAGAATTAAGGATAAAATACAAGTGGGATCAAGTAAGTATTTTTGAAACATCCTACTTCTGACACTCATTTAGGAACCAGGCATTGAGCACACCAGTCTTTCCTGACTCTCAATTGACATCTGAATTGCTTAAACCCTGAGCAGTTCCTCAGACCGTGGCACCAGCGTGTGACCATGCAGCAGCCGGGCTGTATCTGGGGTGAAGAGAAGGAAGGAGACCACGCTGCTTAGGAAAGCTATCACAACCAGTAAAAAAATACTCAGGTTTTAATAAAAATGCTACATATTTTATTAATATAATGAGAAAAGACCAACAATGGCTCTAATCATGATTTGCAACCATTATTTTACAATGTAACACTGTGTAATTCCACAGTTTAATCCTAAAAAGTTTGAATACAATTTGGAGTTTAAAAGAAGCTTACTTCTTATTTGACAAAAGTATTTTTGCACTTAAACTATAAGAACGTTATTGTAGAATAGCCAAATGAGCCAGGATCAAAGAAGTAAGGCTTTACGTAGCTCCTCATAATTAAATCTTAACATTATTAAAATACATTCTTGACTGAAATCAGTGTATGTTACATAGTTTCTACACTCTTGGAAAGACAAGTGATAATGAACTCCATATTCAAAAGGGATAAAGAAAAAAAGAGATCAAAACTACCTGTTTTTCAAAAGCACCCGGCTTTTGCTGGAAGTACAAAATATTATATTGCATTCCAAAAGCATCTTCTGTTTCAAGCACAGTTAGCTCAAAAGGTAACTATTTTATTTGCTTTGGATACTGCAGTTAAACAGCTCATTTTTAAAAGCTGAGTTTCTAAAATACTTACTGCAGTCTGTCCTGCATTATAGATCCCAAGTTATTGCAGAATTATTATTCCTGTGGCTCAGAGGAGGCCTGCCACGCTGGGATGTCAGTGATTTTAATCCTCACTATGAGGATGGTCTAATACAAATGAAGCAAATCAAAAGTTATGTTCAAGAATCCTCCGGTTACTGACCCCTCTCCAAAACACACAGAAGAAGCCCTCCCTCCCCAGGAAAGGGGTTACCACCCTGACTGGAACCCGCTGGCTCTGCCAGGAGCACATTCACACCTGGACACCCACCTTATGAATGGCTCGCAGAGATGTCTATAATTAAAATGTAGCCAAAAGAGTTAGGCTAAAACTAATTTTTGCATGGTTACAGTAAAGACTTAAGATTTACAAGATTTTAATGAATGGGCAAAAATTGCTCTTGCTGGATACCTACATCTGGAGGAACATTTCTGTGAAGTTTGAAGTAACAAATACAGAATCACAGAATCTTCTAGGTTGGAAGGGATCTTAAAGATCATCTTGTCCAACCGTCAACTTAACTGACAAAAA
>BJBW01000767.1:517-144931 GCA_004320125.1 Scolopax mira | reverse complement strand
TGAACAACCCCAGTTCCCTCAGCCTCTCCTCATAACACTTATTCTCCAGGCCCCTCACCATCTTTGTTGCCCTTCTCTGGACCTGCTCCAGCAGCAAAGCAATACACTAGCAAAGCTTGGGAATTGAGTTATGGAAAAGTGGTGGTGGAAAGGTTTGTTTGGTTTTGGGTGGGTTTTTTTGTTGTGTTTTTTTTTTCCCACACTGAAATATTCTGTATGTGCCAAGAAGTTCTTAAGTCATCATCAGTAAATAATTAAAGCATCTCTGCCACTTCAAACCTCTGCGAACATAGCTTGACATTAATTGTAAAACGTAACACTGAATTTGATAAAGTACAGACTGAAAAACCCCATTGCTAGGCCAACATCTTACCACGCATAGAATGGTGACCGACACGACATTCTCTGTGTTTTAAATACTAAGGCTGAAAAGTGACAATAACTTAGAGAGTTGACTCGAATAAAACATAGCATAGGGTAGTGAGACAATGAGTTATTTTCTCATTTCTATGTCTGTGGGACAGAGAGTCTAGCAACTCTTGTTACAGTCTCTTTATGCTGGCACAAATACCCACAAGTAGAAGGCTTAAAATTATTGCTCCACTCAAGAGATCTCAGACTTTAGCTTACTGACTCAGGCACCAGGACTTTCATCCAGGTGGAATATTTTCTTTCAAACACACTTCTTTCACAACTCCAGTTTGTGCAGAAGAAGGGATTTTAAGCATGGCTTTGGTTTTTTTTTTTGTTTTTTTTTTTTTGTTTTTTTTCCATTTATACACTTACAAGGACACAACAGGAGCAGCTGCAACAGAGACTAGCAGCAGTTACCACTTTAAGGAAAAATTCTGTGTAGGTGTAGCTGCAGTGATTGGCACATTAATTTTGATGGTGTTGTGCACAGTACTTGGATTCATCGTCTAAATGAGAAATGGCAAATCCACACGCACACATGGCAGGAGAGACCAGACGCTGTGCAGCCAAACCCAGGCTCCACTGAGATGTTAGATGAAGAGAGCATTCCTGCAAATCATCAGGGGAGAAAATACAGTGGTACAAGTATAAAATATCTGTACCTAGTGCAAAAGCGACACTACCATCCTAAGACCTCAGAAGGCAAAGAGGCACCAAAAGAAATGTTTGACATTTTATGAGATTAAATCAAGCTAAAGACAGACATACATGATAGTTCTGGCATTTTCACCTCAAGCACTGTTTGCTTTAGTATAAAGAGCTCACTATAGACTGTTCCACTGACTAAAGTAACTCAATACACTTTTAATGGAGTACATTAAACACTGCTAGTTCAATAAATGTCTATAAAAATGACTTCTCTATCACAGGTCAAGACTGATCGCACCACTTTTTCATCATGCAAAATTGAACAACTACCACCCTGCCCCGGCATAAAGAAGCACCATCAGCTATGACTCACAGGACAGTCAGTATCAGTGACAAGATAAAGGATATGAACCAGAGACTGTTAGTGTTTGTAACCAGAGCACTGTCTCTCGTGCTGGTAGTTTGAGAACCCCACCGAGGCACTGCAATGCTGCTCAGGTTGGTTTCTCCTTGCCCTTGCACGCTGCCGGCCCATGAAGCCACAGAAAGCCCCATGGATGGTGTGACTGAGCAATCACTTGAAACGGGGTGCAACGTGCCTTGACTCTGGCTTGACCAACTCCAGGATGTATTTTTCAATTACGTTTGCTCAGCTTAACATAATTTAAAACCCATGTTAAGATTCAGGTAAACAAGTTTGGAACTGTGCTACAGCCCAAAGCCAGGGCTCTTGGGAGCCTCTGGTACAACCTGGCCAGCCAAAAGCTTGAATGTCAACTTCACTTTCAGCAGCATTAAACTGAAACAATTGAAAACAAAGCTTTTTGGATGCCAAGGATATCCATAGAAAGCAAAAATAGAGGATGGCAACACAGGGCTGCTGCACAGAAAAATCTGAAAATCCCTTTTTATGTTTAGAAACCTTAGGCTGTTCCTGAAGCAGATGTCTCTGTTTGAGGAGGCTCTTCCACAGGAAAGTGTAGGGGTTGGTAGGGTCACGCTGTTGCTGGATCTTGTAAAGATACAAAAGACCTGCATGGTGGACCTTAAAAAGTAATGACAGCTAGTACACACAAGGTCAGCCACTTACTAAAAGCACACAGTTGCATTTATAAATTTTGACTATCTGAAAGTCAGTGCATTTCAATGCAAAAACTACTGGTTTCATAAACAGCACTGTATTTTTAATAAAGTAAAAATAAAAAGGTGATCAAACAAATAAATCTAGATTTTTCAGTGGAGAATCTCCCAAAATATCACACTGTATTTCAAATTGTCAAAAGAAAGCACCAATCACAGTACCCCACCACTGACTCCTGACTCATAGCAACACTTTGAGAGGACCAGTGCTTTATCCACAGACTGCTGAGAGTCCACAGGCTGCACATTCTGAATAAATGAAGCAACACTTACTGTAATTTCTCTATTATCTGGACAACTGAAAGCACCGAGAAGGATATTATATACCATTTCAAGGAATAGGCAAAGCTCCCCGTTTCCACTTAAACGAGCTATGCTTTGATGAGTGACACAGTGCACCTCTACTTGGTACATTGTAATTATTTTGTAAATAATTAAGGAATTAAACTTTGTAAAATATACTCTACTTACATAAAAGCAGCATCTGTTTCTATGCTACTGAAATGGGAGGTGAGGAAATCACATTCAACTGTCCAAGAAAGATGAGTGATGCTCACAAACGTACTGCACTAGAAACACAGGCGCACATACTGTTATTGTTTCCTGGAAGCATTCTTACCTACTGATTTTGTTCTCCATGAAGCTGAAGAACAATGTGACCCTACTGATCTTTCAAAGAGATCTTGAGTTTTGTTCAGATGAATGAACAAATCAATTTCCTTTTAACAAAGCTGTAGTTTAACTGGTCAGTGCTCCTTCAAAGCAACACTTTCATTTAAGGTCTAAACACTGAATCTGTGAGATCATTCTGTCTCTAAAATGGGATGGATTCCCACAGCAAAATAGGTTTTGTACCCGATATTTCACAAGCATTTTATGACATTTCTGAGAGACAACTTTAGGAACTGTTTAATTCTGTCTTGTCCAAGAGGTACACATCCTGCTTGTCATAGTGCTAAGTTGCCAGAATCTCAAGAGTCATCACTGCTAGAAAGGAGCCACTCGGGTACCTGCAGTGACAAGGATCATCACTTGCATCTTACGAATGCCAGAAAATTAGCAGAACTGCAACTGCTGCACTTCTGATAAAATATTTAATATACCTACTGCCAAAATTCTAACTCTGGCAGGGAAATGGCAAAAGATATAGTGGATCTAATCTAACATTAACTTACACAAACACATAACTTGAAGAAACACTTTTAACTTTTGCCAGAACACCTCTGCTGGAATATCAGGCTGTTTTTCCCACTGTGTACAAACTGTTTAATTATTTACATAAAGGGTGTGGCTAACAAAATTTAATTATAATGTCACTTGCAGTTTGTATTTATGAAGATTATTCTTGACTCTAGTATAATTGCAAAACACAGCCTTGTTGCATGACAGTGATTTTTGGATTCAAGATAAATATCAAGCCAAAGAAAACAGGGACAGAGAGAGAACAAAGCTTATTAAAAAAATACAAAACAACCTGAGATTGAATCACAAAAATCACACAATAGTTTGAGTTGGAAGGGACCTTCAAAGATCACGTCCACTCCTCCTACCACAATCAGTGTAGATCTTTCAGTAGATCAGGATGCTCAAAGCCTCATCCAACTTGAACACTTCCAATGGAGGGACATCCACAACTTCTCTAGGCAACCCGTTCCATTGTTTCACCACTCTCATCATAGAAAATTTCTTCCTTATGTCCAATCCAGATCTACCCTCTTTCAGTTTAAAACCATTGCCCCTTGTCTTGTCACTACAGGTCTTATTAAAAAGTCTCTGTCTTCCTTGTAAAGCCCTCTTTAAATCTAGAAAGGCTGCAACAAGGTCTCCCCGGAGCCTTCTCTTCTCCAGGCAGAACCTTAACTGTCTCAGCCTGTCTCCATAGGAGAAGTCTTACAGCCCTGTGACTATTTTTATGGCCCTCCCCTGGACCCACTCTGCCTTTCTTGAAGAAGGAGGATCAACTCCCTCAACCTGCTGGCCCCACAGTTCTCTCATTAGTTCTTCTGTCAGTTCTGCTATCAACATAACATGCCCATCACAACAAGTGATGTAGACACTGACATAATACTATGACAACTGCTGTTTGTAGAATATTATTACTGACTTTTCCTATCTAAGGCACAGCAAAGAGTAAAGAGAAATACAAGTTACCAGAGTCCCTTATTTTGCAAAATCTGAGCCATTTGGCATTAAAATTGCATGAAACAGAACAGAGTATACAGGCTTAACGTTACAAAGATTTTCAAGAACTGTTCTAAAAAAAGTATTTTGCTTCACCCAAGTAATAGAATCTTTATGACTTTAATTGAGCAGATCTTCAGCCATTTACTCGAAGATTCCACCAGAGGTATCTGTACAGAGACTGGGATCATAGAATAGCGATCAGTGATGACAGTTAGTGCAATGCTGTCCGTGAGCACACCCAGGTGACAGTAACAGCAGCTATGCCATTTCTCCTGTGCTCCCACTGCTCCTGCTGGCAAACGAACAAGGTGGTGGAAAAAGAGCAAGAGCCATGAGCAAGAAAAAAGCAGGAAACAAGGGAAAACAGTTTGCAGTAGTCAGTGAGTGGAAAGTGAAAATGGAAAGGAGAAAGGACACTACAAACCCTTCATCATTCGTGGGCCACTGTCATGCAACTAAAAAAAGCAAAACTAGTAGCTGTTCATTTAAACTAAAGGACATATTAATAAGGGTCTACATAAATAGGTGAACAAATATTCATTATTCTTGCATTTTTTATTTCTAGGAAACAACTGAGGCTGTGTAAGTTCTTACAACAATTTTTTTTGGTCAAAATTTTCTCTAGTAGTATGTACCTACGCTACTTGTCAATGCAATGCTCCAGTCAGGACAAGGAAGCTTCCTTTAGAAACAGAGAAGCATCAACAAATGATTAACATTACTACCCTTCCTGACATCCAACCTTCAGAAAAACATACTTTAGTGTGCTTTAAAATTAGTTTTCACATAAAAATCTGAGCCATAAGTAAAGAAAGCAGATATTCTATAATAGAAATAAAATAGTTTTTCACATTTTCCATGTTCTCTTCACAGCTAATATTTCTGAGAAGTTTGGGAGTATCAGCCAGGGAGTTTTCTGCACACACTTCAGCTCACTTGACCAAAGAACGTAATTGAACACAGACCTACTTGGTTTTTTTTCAATCATTCTTTAAAAGTCCGGTTACATCTCTCTGTTACAGTCTTTCTTAAACAGCAAAACTTTGATATAAACCCCATTCTTTATATTCTAAACCACAGCATTCAGATCACCAGGTTCTTACATCTTGTGTCTGATGGAACATTTCACTACTACATCCACTGTTTCCATCTCTTATTACACCTGAAAACTAAAAACTCTCTGTTCATGCAGAAATATGTCATAACAATAGAAGAGCATCTGCTCCACCAACTCCAATGGCATTTGTAGTGATTAAGGCTAACTAGTTTGCAATGGGTTCTCCTTTTAAATTATTGCATTACTGTTGTAGAAAGACAGGAATGGTTTTGTTTTATTGCCTTAACACACAGGTGACACCATACCACACTATAAAATCAAATCATTTTTCCTTCAGACAAAATCTTCTAAAAATTTTATTCATTACCAATGCATAATTTAACAGTAACTTCCATGAGTCCAGATTAAACAACATCAAGACATCTCTCTTTGGAGATCATCCTACAGTTGTCCTAAAAGCTAAGAGAAGGCAGACGAAAAGGCTGTTCAGAAGGTATATGGGGCAAGATACTATCTCAGCCAAATTTGGTGATCTGAAACTATTATATCAAAGAACCATTTGACCTAGGTAAATAAATGGCTACCTGATACGGCAACAGACAAAGATGAAGAGCAACAGTTTCTGGATGAAAAACTACTGCCCCAATTCATGAGAGAATCCATGACTTTTCACAGAAGACAGTAAGCTTTTGGGTACCGAAAAATGAAGGATCCTTGATGACAATAATTGCTCTTATCCCTGCGCTTTCAAAGATCAAGATTTAAGTAATAAGAAAGGATAAGGACGGTGCTCAATTTCTGGCAGAATGTCGGATAACTTCTCTGGGGGAAGTCTGTGCATGTAGCATCAGAATGAGTTTAAAAGGCATTGAAGACCTGCAAGAGTTGCATTTCTCAGTTTTATTTACCTCCTTCTGTGTGCTACAGAGAAACTGTTTTCTTGGACTCCAACCTCAAATATTGATATAATCCATTATCTTTACTGCTAGCAGTCAGTTGTATCTATTACAGAAAGAGTTGTTAAAAACATAGTTAGATAATGAACAATCTGCTAAATGAAGAATTTTATTTAGTCCAGCAACTAAGTGACTTACCTTCTAAAATCAAAATTCTTCATCATTCATATCTACTCATGAGCATTCTAATTGCTTGCATCCACAGTGACCAATACTCCAAAAATTATAATAGATTCTTGGAGACAATATTTTCTTGAGATAACTGGATCAATTGATACTCAGTTTGGATACCTTAAAAATTGTCTGGCTTCTACAGCAGACTAAGAAAGTAAAAACTTTAGTCGTTTTTTTGTAGCTACATTACTAAGATAAAAAAAGAGGAATAAAATAAATCAGACGCCTTTAAAAAATGTAAAAGCAAAACCCAGAGGGTTGGTTTTTTTCAGCTCTGTAGATTTGGAAGGGTTACAGCACAAATTAAAAATGACAGTAGGCCTGACAAAGACTGCTAAAAATCCTTTGCTGGTTTGGAAGTTATTTCAGACAGGATCTGAAACTCCCCCCCAGAATTGGAAAAAAGAGTGTCATTTCTCAAAAATAATGGCCAACTTCACTTAGAAATACATATCCAAAATTCTAAATGGGAGAAAAACAAGTTTATTCCTACCTTGAAAGAATTCTATGCCTAACAGCAATTCTATTTCAAGACATTAGCTTAAAGCAAGCCCAAGATGATTTTCATTATAGATACTTAACAGATATTAATGACGACTTGTTACTTCTTCAAATCTCATTTACCACTTCTACTGTTTCTATGTCAACATTTTATTAGTACAATTTTTTCATGTCCTTTCATGAAATAGCATTATATCTGGTTTGCAGCAAAATTTCCACTGGTTGTAGACATTATAAATATGAAATCAAATTATTAGATTATATGTAACTTCAGTTCTCTTAGAAGTTCTTTTAGTTTGTCATCCAAAGATTACAAACATAGTTGCAATAATGGCCATACTGGATCAGATATTTCTCACCTAATACACTGTCAGTATGAGTATACCAATGCAAAGCATAAAAACTGAGCAAGCGTCAACTGATACTTTTCCAAAATACTCTCTGTCTTTACCAACTGATGAATTCTTGAGCCAGATGTGATGTTTTTATATTAATAACCTGTAACACATTTTATTCCATTAATTTGCTCAAACCCTCCCTGAATCTATGGAGAATTTTAACAGCCACAGCATCCCAAAATTTCACAGCTTAATTATTCATTGTGAAGAAACATTTGTTTTTAACCTGCCACTTGTTAAATTTAATTTTCGCTGTCTATGAGAACTTTCCCTGTTTTCTCTGTTCTACTTGTGATTTCAGAGTTCTATCGCATCACCTTTCGCAGGTGATGACCTTGCTGTCGTTCCAATCTTTTGCTCTCGTACAGATTGATTAAACCTAGCTCTTAAGGAATAGATTCTGTGCAACTTTTTAGGATCCTTTCTAGTTATTTATTTATTTCAAATGCCACTGTGTTCAGCATGCAAAATGCATGAATTTACATGGTTGTAGCATGGCCTTTTTCAACATTCTATTTACTTTTTGGACTGTTACTAAGGACTAAGCTGATTTTCTTCAGAGCTTTTATTATAACCTGAAGATCTTGTTCCTCAGTGGTAATTACTAAGAGAATAGTATTCTATATTAATTAAGGAACCCCTTTTTTTCCCCAACCATGTGGAGGTTGTAGAGAGGTGGGATTTGGCCTCTCTTCCCAGGCAAATAAAGACATGAGCAGAGGAAATGGCCTGAACTTGCAGCTGGGGAAGTTTAGATTAGCTATTGCGAAGAATTACTCTACTGAGAGAGCAGTCAGGCACTGGAACAGCCTGCCCAGGGAGGTGGTGGAGTCACCATCCCTGGAAGGATTTAAGAACCATGTAGACATGGCACTGCAGGGCATGCTCTAGTGCCTGAGATCGTGGGGTTGTGTCTGTGTGTTTTTCTTTGTTTTCTTTTGTGGTTGGACTTGGTGATCTCAAAGATCCCTTCCAACCATGAAGATTCTGTGATTCTGTGAAACTCTAACCTCTAGCTATGCTGAGTTTCATATACTATCTACCATTATGTCTCCAAAAATTCTTTCCTGGATGATTTATCCTCACATTAAACAGCAGGGCCCCTGGCACTCATCTGAGACTCTATCAGAAACCTCCAACCACTGCAAAAAACCCTCTTTATTCCTACCCTTTATTCCTTTATTGGCAGGAATAAACTGCCTTTTAACCAGCGACTTCTACGCGTAACGGACCCTATCTCTTTCCCAAAGCTGTTTGGACCTGTTAAGACTTCTATAGCAGGAGATCGTGTGAAATACCCATTGAAAATCCAAGGAGATTATATCAAATGCACTTTCCTTGCTAACTTCTTCAAAGAATTTCAGTAAGTTTGTGAGACCAGACTTTCCCTTACAATGCTACATTGACTGTTCCTCGGCACATCACGTTTATCCACGTGTCTGCTAATTTGGTCCACTACTACATCATTTCTGCTGATACTCCAGGAACAGGCACAGTAATACTTCCCGACCTTAGCAAAAGCCTTTAGCTTGCTATCCAGTAGCAAAGATCATCTCATGCCTTGGCTACTAATTCACTTTTCTGTACTGCCCAAGTTTTTGCAGGGTCAGGTGGGGTTTTTTGATGAAAAGCTGCTGCCTTACCTGGTTTTAGCCAGTTACTGTGCCAGCAAGCACATGCTCTGAAAAGCAGTATTTCCTAGACCTTTTGTTTCTGACAGTGCTCAGTATTCTAGTACTGTTTTAATACCGCTCTAATACCGGCTCGGTTTCTAATACTGAGCCCATCTAGTATCAAAACACATAGCGTGGAGTTAGCACAGCCTGGGCTGTGTCATCACTGACTCTGTTCCTTCCACGTCTACTCCATACAGTTCCCAGGGTCATAAGGGAATGACTGATCATGCTGCAAACATAGCTGGCTTACCAGCAGACCCAGTCCTTCTGGTTAGGTAAGGTGACTTTTAAGGGACTCTGTGTCCCTTATTTGCTGCTACATTAGACAGTGAGGTCCTGCAGAACAGAAAGATCCAGCCCATCCTCCTGACTGGGGAGGTGTCAGTGACACCACACAGGAGGTTCTTAGCCAGTGCTATTTCTGAACACTGCTCACAAAGTCACAGAGGACATCTGCACATGGGCTTTCCCCGCCATGACCAGGACACACGCTCCCTTCCTGCTCCCTCCCTAGCTTGGCATGCCTTCTCACATCAGGGAAGACTTTGATGTGTAACGAACCTGGCTGCCACGCAGTGACAGCAGCCAGCTGAAGACAGGGTGGCCACCTGAGACAACACAATCCAACCTGCTAAAAAAATAAGAGTAAGGCTTTAAAAAAAAAACAACAAAAAACAGTAAAAGAGCAGGCTTACTGTTGTCCATCAAGTCACCATGTCTCTCCTTCAGCTTCATAGGCCCATTCACCTTCTACCATGACTGGTAATTCTTAAGCAGCCTGACCTATCTGTAGGTAAAGTTCAATTCTCAATCCAGCATTAGCTCGGTACTGGTAGAACTTGTGTTTCTACCTGAAAGCAAGACAGAAATCCAGTGGGGCACGGTCTAAGAACACAGAGCTTGTTAGAAGACCCTGCTGCCAGTTTCACTCCATGCATCTGTGGGACCGAAAGCGAGCAGTGGTGGGAGAGACATAAGCTGGGGGAACCAGCTGCATTAGTTTCATCAGCTCGCAAAGTTGTGATGCTCAGGAATCCTTTGGTGATCACTTTATGAAAAACCTGCCCAGTGCCAATGCAACATACAGACACTTATTTAAGAATAGCTCTTCATGCTTGTACAGTAAAAGGCACCATAAGAGACTCCCCCCCCCACCCCCCCCCAAACTAAAACAAGGGCATTTCTCTTTCCCCTACACTTTTTGCTCCTGTCTTAGGTTGTTCTCATCTTCCAGGTCCAGTTCCTTGTTATCACTGCCCAGATCAGTGTGTGACCTCTACCAGACTTCCTTCACAGCTTCAAAAATTATACAGTCATTTTTATAGTCATTATGAAACATACATTTAACACGCTGGAAATTTGCCTCCATTATCTTTTTATGACACTAATGCTGTTTGAGAAACTTAACCTGTAATTTCTAAAGTGGTTTTAATTGACACAAGAGATGATCCTGCCCTTTCTGTTTCTGATCCACCCCTTCTGTTTGTCCGTATTCCTGCACATTCCTTGTTTTGTAGTGGCACATGCCTTTGTGACTGCACAGAGAAGCGGAATAGCTGTAACTCAGGCTCTAAAATTAATAGCTTTTAAAGCTATTTCAGCAAACAGCTTTAAAAATCTACCCTGGTGTCACTCTATGTACTCGTATAACATGCTGCATAGCAAGAAGCATGTTTTAATTGCATTAAACTACTTTCTAAAAGATTGGGGGGGGGGGGGGGGGGGGAAGCAATAGACAAGAAGTGAGAGAAATGGAATACTATTTGTATTACCATAAAAGTAAGAAGCATCTCTGAAGCAAGCACCTAACAGTTTAAAGAACAGTCAGGTCTAACAGTATACAATAATAAAAATATACCTCTACAAAGAGACAAAAAAAATATAGAAGGCTCCCTTTTCAAATGGTTCAAATGCTGCAAATATCATATTGCAGCAGAAGGCTGTGAGGCTGGAATGTTCCAGGAATCAGGGATGCTGGAACCACCTACTATAGCTTGCTCATTTTCAGGATAAATGTCTGTGTAACACAAAAATCTTATTTACTTAAGCAATTACAACAGCAAACTGTATTTTGCAGCCTCGTGTGCCATTGAATACATTCTGAAAACAGAATCCTGCTCTTAGGTCTTCAATTCTATGTGGGCAAATTTTACAGTCACTTCCATTTTTAAGAATGCAATGCATTTAAACAGAAACAAGTCTTTATCAGAAGCACCCTTGATTGTAGTGAACTGCAGCCACAACATACAATGACTGTATTAAAACATTTCTGTGTGCCTTTGGTTACAGATGTTTGGATACAGCAGCTGGGTGGGCACTCTGGAAAGGACAAAAGGAATCTCTAAACAGAGTTAGGGTAAGCAGACCCAGCTAGTCCTGGGGAAAATAAAGTATATACAACAGCTAAAGCAAGGTGTGATTAGGGTGAACTGTCTGGCTTGAGGAATGTGAAAGGATTTACTTTCACAGTAAGCCATGGGTAGACTGGTTCAGGAATATTTTTTTGTTCAAAGTTCATACTGAGGTTTTCCGTTTCAAAAAGAAACTTTTTTAACAATTCCATTTAGCACTAACCCAGCCTGCTTTGATCTGCATCTCATCATTACTTTGAAGGAGCCAAACCATGCTGAAGACACCCAGAAAATACTGTCTGGTTTTGCTAGAAATTGAGTAATTCACACAGAAGTTATTCCCAGGAATTCCCAGGAAACACAGGGGTTAGGATTTCTTCCTAAGTAGGTGCTAAAATTGAGAACCTTTGTATATTTGAAAAATAATGAAGGCCATGGCTATTAGTAACTCCTCATGGGTACCCTGATATCACAACCTACAAAACTGCAGTTAATTCAGCATACTTTTAAGGCACGTGGCTAATTTAGGAGAAACTTGACTCATTCTCTTCTCAGAAAACCATATGAATAGCTGAGAATAAAAAAAAAAAATTAAAAAAACACCCAACCAAAATTAACTGATCACCTTCTAAAAGACTGATTTTAGACCTCTGGTTCTCCATACTGATTCTTTGCTTGTATTTATAGTAGGAATATATGCAGGAAAAAACAAATCGACAGGATTTCTGAATTGCGCTCAGTGAGATTAAACTTTTTTTTTTTTATGAAACAAAAACCAATTAATAGGCACTTTATGCTACCTTTACAATAAAGTTATGCAGCTGTTTTATTCAGGTTTCCTTATTTTACATTGAGCTGAGTTTCTACACAACAGCTTTAATAGAAATACACGGTTTTTAACTTTGCCTTCAAAATTTCTATTAGAAATCTGTTTGAAATAAAAGGGGAGGGCAGGTATTGTTACGCACTTAACATCTGTGAAAGCTTCTTGAACAGGACATCTTAAGTGGACTGTAAACACAGCTCAAATTAATACATATAACAAATATGATTTTCTCCACTAAGTTATTTCATTTGCAGCAATTTACAATCAGGACCAAAACCAGCTGCACACAAACAGGACATGATGTTCCTACAGTCACTTAAAGTACCTGCTGTAAGAATGAGCAGGACCTGTTTTTAAAGCAGAATTATATTTACAAACTAGAAAAATCTAATTCTTTTCTATGCTAAATTCCAAGAAGAATGATCATCAGGTTAAGTACTCGGGGCAGAGAATCAGTTTCCAAATCACTTAACTGCAATTGAATACAGAGTATATAAAACAGTCAAAAAATATGTCATTAGTATACACATAATTAACATTATATATTAAATTTATTTTTCCCTGAAATAGTTTTGAAATCTCCAAAATCTCTCAAGTCATCTATCAATTAAACAAAAAAAAAAAAAAGAGAAAAAGGATGGAATGGGAGTGGAAGAGAGATCAGAGATCACTAACACTCCTATAGTACATTTTTCAAAAGTCAGTATTTTAACTGTGTAAGACAATTACCACAGAATTAAACTGTGTAAGAATTTTCAGTATTAGCCACAACCACCCTTTTAGCACTTTTCAAATAAGTTATCTCACAGGTTACCCCTAGCCGGCATCATTTATCAGAGTGTAAGTGAAACCAAAATTATGTTTTCCTTTCTATAACTTTTAATTCTATGCAAATCTTTAATCAGGTTGGTATTCACATAAAAACTTGCCCACTTGACTTAATTTTCCCTTAGTTTACCTTACTTCTTGCTAGCGCTTTGTTTCACAGCCTGTGCATCTCTGTGTTTTCATCTGCAAAGAACTGCTTAGAATTTTGACTTGCACAGAAGCGCCAAATCATTGACAGTGGTCAAAAAAACCCCACCACCCAACACCACAGCATATCTATAAAGGTGTCACCCATGCAATTAACTTAATGAGACAGTGGCATCAGGTAAGCATAACACAGTGTAGCAGCCACTGTCACAGCAGATAATGCTGCAGACCATCCTGACTCCATAAACATGTTCTGCAAGAGCAGATCAAAGCTACAAGCCATTCACGTTGTCAACAGAAGAAATAAACCTTGGCTTCAAGACGCACAAGACAACAATGAAACATAAAACAAGAATCAGAAAAATAAAAGGGAAATGATAGAAAGAAGCAAGAAAAATGGGAACAAACATTCAGAAGCTAGAATACCACATAAACAAACACAGAGGAAACACCAATAGAATGGCCACTACAGGATACGGCAGAGGCACCATGTAGGAGAGAAATAATGTGAACCTCAACAGTAGTAGCCACCATGGTTCAAGGATACAAACCACCTCTTATTGATAAGCTATACTTTCGCTATCATGCATAAATGGGAAAAGATTTAAATGCATCAGATGTAAAGATGCTACATGAAGAAGGAAAAAATCTGCCTCCATGAAATGAATTTTAAATTAATCCAGAATTTGAAAACAAGCAATGGACCTTTTCTTTAATAACCATTTATTATCTTCCTATATCTGATAGTAACTCCTGGGGAAAAAAAAACCAACCCTCGCTTAAACACAAGAACTTTACAGAAAAACAGCCCAAAATTTTAAACACTTCTTAAAGTTGTATGTAGGAGGGACACAAGTGGTGATCTACTTTCTAATAGAGAGAATAACCTACAATCAATTGGTCTCTTTAACAGTAAAACAACCCTCTGTTACATTCTTTTGGTTTTCAAAGCCTGCTGTCCAGTTACTAGAAGTCAGGGTTCTTAAACTGACTTGCATCGTCTACAGTCTCACAGATGGCTGAGAAATCAATCGTTCTTGATCTTTCCTCTAGACTGTGCTTTGTTTCAGAATGACAAAGCGAGAGAGCGTTATGCTTTATAGAGTGTCAACTGTAAATGTAAATGGAATAGTTCAGATCGTTCCATCAAATTCAAGGATTCACTCAAAATACCACAGTGATATGGAAATGCTTAAGCTACATTTTTGATCACAGCCTTTATTGTAAAGCAACAACTAAGTGGTTCACAGCAGTTTGGAAATACTCCTTTAAAATGATATATAGCATTTGGCTACCACATGACAGTTCTTATTCTGCAGTATTGACTGCAGTATTTCTGAAAGTGTTGGGGGGGGTGATTTTGGGGTCCTATTTTCACAATAAAAGCACGTCAAAAAACCTATTTTTTTTTGCTGTTGTTGTTTGTTGAAGAGAAAAGGAAAACCTAAATGCACCAAAAAGATATATAGAAGTAGCAGACGATAACTACGTTTTCATTTCTCACGATGTTATATAGTATGGCAGGCTATACCACCGAAGTTAGAATCATAGAAGCGTTTAGGTTAGAAAAGATGTTTAGGATCAAGTCCAACAGTGAACCCAGCACTGCCAAGTCCACCACTAAACCATGTCCCTCAGCACCACACCTACACCTCTTAAATCCCTCCAGGGATGGTGACTCCACCACTGCCCTGGGCAGCCTGTTCCAAGGCTTTACAACCCTTTCACTGAAGAAATTATTCCCAATATCCATCCTAAACCTCCCCTGGCACAATTTGAGGCCAATTCCTCTTGTCCCATCGCCTGTTCCTTGGGAGAAGAGACTGAGCCCCCCTGGGTACACCCTTCTTTCAGGGGGTTGTAGGCAGTGAGGAGGTCTCCCAGGCTGAACACCCCCAGCCACTCCTCACAAGGCTTGTGCTCCAGACCCCTCACCAGCTCCGTTGCCCTTCTTTGGACACGCTCCAGCCCCTCAATGTCTTTCCTGTCCTGAGGGGCCCAAGACTGAAGACAGTATTTGAGATGCAGTCTCACCAGTGCCCAGTGCAGGGGGATGGTCACTGCACCAGTCCTGCTGGCCACATTACTGCTGATACAAGCCATAAAGCAGTTCTTGGCCACCTGTCTTCCAGCTCAGGGAGCTGGATACCCAGAGAACCATTGGTATAACTATTAAAGACTGAATCAAAAAGACATTAAGTACCTCACCCTTTTCATCATCCTTTGTCACTATGTTTCCCGCACATTCAATATAAGATGGAGATCCTCCTTAGCCCTCCTTTTGTTGCTAATGTATTATAGAAACATTTTTTAGTGTCTTTTACAGCAGTAGCCAGATTAAGTTCTATCTGGCCTTTGGCCCTTTTAGTTTTTTTCCCGCATAACCTCAGGACATTCATGTAGTCCTCCTCAGCTGGCTGCCTCCTCTTCCAAAGGTCATAAACTCTCTTCTTTTCTCCCCGAGTTCTAGCCCAAGCTCTCTGTTCAGCCAGGCTGGTCACCTTCCCTGCTGTCTTGTCTTTTGGCACATGGAGACGGCCTGCTCTTAGCCTTTAGGATATCCTACTTGAAATATGTCCAGACTTCCTGAACTCCTCTGCCCTTCAGAGCTGCCTCCCAAGGGAATCTGTCAATCAGTCTTTTATACAGGACAAAGTCCCAAGGTAGCAGTTCTGCTGACCCCCCTCCCTATTTCTACAAGAATGGAAAACTCTATCATCATCTCCATCACTACAGTCAAGATGGCCTCCCACCATCGTATTGCCCACGAGAACCTCTCTGTTCACAAACAGCAGGTCCAACAGGGCAGCTTCCCTCATTGGCTTGCTCACCAGCTGCATCAGGAAGTTCTCCTCAGCACACTCCAGGAAATTCCTAGGCTGTTTCCTCTCTACTGTATTTCCAGCAGACATCTGGTAAATTGAAGTCCCCCACAAGAACAAGGACTGGCAATCGTGAGACTTCTTCCAGCTGCTTACAAAATATTTCATCTGCCTCTTCATCCTGGCAGGGTGGTCTGTAACAGACACCCACCATGGTACCTGTCTTGTCAGCCTTTGCCCTGATTCTTACCTATAAGCACTTAATCCTATCATCACGATCATTAAGCTCTAGACAATCAAAACACTCCCTAATGTACAGAGCTACCCCACCACCTCTTCTTCCTTGCCTGTTGCTTCTGAAGAGTTTATAGCCATCCATCGCAGCACTCCAGTTGTGCGAGTCATTCCTCCATGTTTCTGTGATGGCAAACTATATAATAGTTTTCCTGCTGCACGATGGCTTCCAGCTCCTCTTGTTTGTTGCCCATGCTGCATGTGTTGGTATAGATGCACTTCAGTTGGGCTATTGATCCCAACACCTTTTGGGGGTGGGAGAAGCCCTAACTCCTACATGACCACCCTCAGGCACTTCTGTGGTTTCTAACACATCACTAACCCTCACATCTTTGCTGTTGCATGGATTTCCATCCCCTAGCTCCACTGAGATGGAAGACCAAAGGACTTCACTAGCACACTTCGCAAGTTGGCCAGGCAGGAACTTGTCACCATTGTCCCCTATCCCTTAAGTTACCATGTTCAGCAGGTGGCGAGAAGATAGGGAATCCTCTATGTCATGAGTCCTGTAAGTTCTTCAGATACATCAAAAATGGTAAGCACAAGCCACTGGGAAACTCCCTTAAGTAGGGGAAATCCACAAGAGATTTAATAAAGTTTTCTCCAACACAGAAGCCTGCACTTAAGAACTATTTTATATTTAATTAATAATACACTGCCTCAATTGTCATGATGTAATATTTAAACTACAATAATTTATTGACAGAGAATAACGTCACTACACTGCAGGCTGTGTGCAAGCGTTGATTCCCAGGTGCAAGTTTAGACACTAATATAAAATTACTTTTAGGTAATTCATTTTGGCCCCTCATCATCCTTGCCAGTACAGAACTGAACAAGAGAAGTTCCAAGAGCAACTCTGCAGGCAGCGCTGTCACACACATGTGTGATTTCAGTAACGCTCCATGGAAAAGTATGTGGCATGTACTTTGGGAGGAGGGAGGGAAAGCATTTGAAGTCTTGTCTGATGATCACAGTGTTGAAAACACAACTTCCTCTGTCTTTTTGATCATCTCATAATTTCCCTGGGGCTTCTCCGCGAGCAAAATAGACCTCTCTTTGCTAGGTATCATTATCAACTATGCAATACAGTAATATGAGTAGAAATGTAACTGGTTTGGCACAAGCATTTGTAACCTCCAGCTTCTCAATTTTCTTTCTTACTGGTGCAGGTCACCTTAGCAAGGGCAACAGACCTTCAGCAGTGACAGCCACAGAGAGCAACTTCAAGTGTTCAGTTTCCAGGGCAAAGTTAATTAACTAGTCAGGTAATGTTAACTACATGACATCTAAACAGCAAAACTAGGACAAAGCCGCCTAAACAACAAATAACCCATCGAAACCACACATACACCAAATAACAAAAAAACCCCTAAAAACCAAACAAAACCCCTGAAAAAACCCCACCCCACTAACAAAGAAACCACCCCACGTCCCAAAACCAAAAATCAACACAAGCCCTGCCAGCCAAACTAGTCAACAATTAAAAAGCTCTATTACTGAAACAAATGTAGTGCTAATCAATCTCAGCAGAGGTGTCACAGACCAGTGGGCGAGAAACTGCTCAGGACAGATTTAAGTCAGCTACAGTGTTAACAAGGTGAATGAAGTGAACAAAGACTTTTTTAAAACATTTTCCAAAATCACTTTTTTATAATTGTTCCATTGAAGAAAAGCTCACACGTAAACTTACACACAATATACGTCTAAGAAATTCCGTGTATTTTCAATAAGCCTAATCATGTACTCATCTAGTCCTTTCTAGATGCGTATGGCACAAGTGAAAATTAGAAGGACTGCATAAAACTTACTTGTTTCATTTTTTCCTTTTGGCTACTGATACTATCATTATTATAATAATTCCACTGATGATGTTCTTTTTTTTGTTAATTAGTTTTCACGCATAATATTCTGCTCATGCATATATATGAAGACAGAGCATCACCAACACTTAATTTTTGTAGTAGATTCCCAGTAATGTTTTAATTTAGGAATAATATACTGCATTATTGAAGTATTTTATTCTTTTAAAAAAAAAACTAAACTAAAATTTGTTAAAGAATGAATTGCTTGAGTAGAAGAGCACAAAAATTCTTGGAATTAAAGTTTCCAGATTCCTCTTCTGTAATTTGGTCCCTTATTTGTAAGGACAGTCATTCACCTGTTCCACATCCAGAAAAAAAACAACCAACCAAAAACCACTTAAAAAAAAGTTGCTATAAATTCCACCACTTCACTTCCTTGCACACACCTCAACTAAATAAGCCACAAGTTGAAAAGTGATGTTGTCTTCCATATATCTAAAGTCTTTTTTCTCTTTTCCCCAAGGAAAAAGAGTATTTTTCCCCTGCACACAAGAGAGATTGAAGATAAATTAATCCACCATGCTTCATATTTAAAAATCAAAGAGAAGAAAGTAAAGATAAAACACCCATATGTGTAAGGAAGACACAAGTCTCTTCTCACCGCTAACCTCTACAGCTAATAATTCTCTCACGTGGTCTCTCGCTGTAGGGAGTGTACATAAATCACAGTACACCTACTGGTGTTATGGCTACAACTAAAACTCCATGTCTGGCACTGGCAAACACAGGAACACACTCAGAGGAAGGCACAATTAACGACAGTTGGCAATGATGGAGGGGTCCATGCAAACAACTAAAGCTGCGCTATTAGTGCCTTACTCCACGGGACGTGTTTCTGTGGCTCCACATGTCCTCCCCATAGTGTTTGAACTGTAAATAAAAGCCAGACCCAGCCGTCATATCAAGGCTCTTTTTTAGAGTCAGTCAATTTCCAGTCTGTGTTTAGACACGCCTGGAGAGCAATATTGCTACTTAAATAAAACCGTTACAATATCCAGACTCACATTTTCCTCTGAGGATAAAAAAATGCCCGGTTCAGACACAAGATGGTGAGTGTTCCGTTCCGTGGACTGTCAGGGTGGCGCTCCCGGCCACCCTGAGCGGGGTCTGGCGCCTCAGCTCACCCTGGGCGAGGGCTCCCGCTGCTTCCCTCCTGCCCTCCGCACGGCGGGCTCGGGCTGGGCAACGGCGCCGGCTGACCCCGGGCAGCTCCAAACTTTCCGACGGGCCCGGTTGCCGCCGAGCCCCCACCCGGCCAGACCCCGGTTCCCCGCCGGCTCTCCCCCGCGGGGCCTGGCGAGAGTCCGGGCCGGAGGCGGCCTCTCTCCCCCCCCCATAAACAACCCCGACCGACGGTCCGCCGCCTCCCGCCATTACGCTTCCACACAGCCCCCTGCCCAGTGGGGGCCCGTCCCCACACCGGCAGCGCCGCTGCGGCCGGGGGACGGCCAGCCTCGGTAACCGGCGGCTTGTTTACCTCCGCACGCCGGCGCTGCCCTCTGCTCTCGCCTCCTCTCCTCCGCTCCGCTCCGCTACCCCCGCCTGCCGACAGCTGCCCCCAGAGCCGCCTCCCGGGCCGCCTCGGCCGCGATGCGATGGGCTGCCGAAGCCCAGATGCGTGAAGTCTCCCGGCTGCACCCGCGGCCAGACTCGCCTCGCCTCACCTCGCCAAGCCCCGCAGCCCCCGCCCAAGCCTCCCCAGGCGGCACCGGGATGGCCGCCAGCCCCCCAGTGCACTCACCGGCTCCTCACAGGGGTTCTCCCCGGCCCTTCCCGGCGTCTCCGCGCCCGCCGCCCAGCGCCTCCATTTGCTCAGCGGCCGCTCGTCTCTCCCTTATCCCCCGTTTCGTTCCCGGATACGGCGCCCTCTGGAGTACCCGCTCCACTGGGGCTTCGGCCGGCGGGCAACCGGGGCCGTCAGTCGGCGGCCGGAACAGTGGGGAACGCCCGCCCGGCGTCCAGGCTCCCTCCGCACGGGCAGGACGTCGCGGATGCCGCCGTCTCGCTGCCCCTTTGTTCGGTGGCGGCCGAGGGCGCTGACAGCTGCCGGCGGCACTCCCTGGGCCCGGGCAGCCGCTTCGCTTCAGCGCCTCCCCGCCCGCCAGCAGCGCCTCATGCTCCCGGCCCGGCCCACAGCCCGGTCTCGCTCCCTCTTTCTCCGCCCCCGGTCAACAACCGGCAGCGGCAGCAGCCGAAGTTCAGGCCGCCGACCCGGAAACTCATCAGCGGCCGAGGTCCGCGGCGCTCCGACGGGAAACAGATCCGCCAAGCCGGGGGAGGGATGTGGGGCGGGGACGGGGCGGGACGCATTTCGGGCGCGGGGTCTGGGCGCCGGGAGGATGCGGTAGGGACAGGCGGAGGTCGGCACCACCACCCGGCAAGGCAAGGGCGATCCTGAAGATGTGGGAGCTGCTCCTGCTCTGCGGGGCTGTGGCGTGAGCCCCTCTCCGGGGTCTTGGGCGCGACCGGGAAAGTTGGGGGACGCTTCCCAGCCGTGAGGCACCGAGCGGTGGGAGGGGCTGGTAGCGCAGGGCCGCTTCCCGCCCGGCCTGTTTCTCTGGCAGCGGCCGGTTCCCCCCGCGGTGGTGGTCTCGCCGTGCTGAGGCGTGACAGCCCCGCAGAGGAGGCCGAGGCCGCCGCGGCAACTCCGTCTGTGGGGCCTGCGCTCGGTGAGGCGGGCGCGGCGGCCTCCTTGGCGGGGCCGTGTGTGCGGGGAGGCCCTGGGGTGCCGTCGGGCGGCGGTGCGGGAGGAGGGCAGGGTCGGTGACACCCAGTGGCAGCTGCACGTTCTCTAGACCCGCATCTGCTGGGGCGGGGATGCGTTGTGGGCGCCTGGATTTGGTTCGCTCGTAGCTCCTTTTGAAGCCGCTCGTCTTTATTGTCACGTCTTCGCAACCCCGCCCTTCCCCGCCCTCGGCTGCTCGTTTGCTGGAGTCTGGTCGCAGCGCTCGGGGCTGGCCGTGTCCCAGACACCTTCACCCTGCCCGGGGTTCACCCCCGGCTCGTTCTCCTGCCGTCGGGGATGCCCAGTGCAGGGTCCCCCCGCTCAGACCGGTCGCCCCAAGCCGGGGTATCTCGGTGCAGCTGAGGAAGCCCAGGGAGCAGGCCTTTCCAAGCTGCTCCTACGGGATGGTTCTTTCTTAGGCCTTCAGAACATCTCGGTGCATAAGCTCTTGCAAGTCACCACGTTGTTGATTTAATGTTTCTTGATGCGGCTGTTTCTATTATGATATTACTCTTCAAGTACGACCATTAAATCATCTAATTAATGTGTTTATCTTAACTGAAGGCGGAAGCGTGTGTGCTGTTGCTTATGTTGGGTTTTCTAATATGTTTTCAGGTACTGTGATCCCAGCAAAGATACTGGACTAAGGACACAGGAATCTGAAGATCTCTATTTCTCCTAGAAGAGGTGAAGAGGCTAGAAACATTAAACATTAAAAATCTTTGTGGAGGGACTAATCTGCAAAAAGCACGTGCTTACTGATGTCATGGAATGAAAGGGCATTTGCAGATGAAGAAAATTATGATCAGCTGGAAGGTGCTAATGGCCAGACATGACCTTCTTTCTCAGATCCACTATGTGAAGTGATTTAAGCCTAGCATTTCCATAAAACGTTATAGGAATTGTCACTTCGGGTTAAACAGAAGGGTAAACAAAGTTTTAAATCCAAAGACCTCTGTCTGCATTTTGCAAAAACTGAAGACCTACTCCTTTGAGAAGCTTTGTGTTTGAGTGAATTGTACACCAGTTTGCAGCCCCACGGAAGTAAAACTAATTAAATTAATCTATATTATAGTTTATTTTTATCAGCTTTGTTATTTGGGCTGTAGACGATACTGTGTTCTACTGCCAGGGGCAAGGAAAATTAGGTGTTTTCTTGAGATCCCAGTGGATCTCTTAGAAATACAGTACTTTGTCCTAGCACATTTTGTAAATTACAGTGCTTGGCACTTTAGAATGGTTTTCTTTTTCAATTTCATACACTTTTCAGAGTCCTGAAATTCTTTTTACCTTTTTTCTATCTTGAAAAATGGTGAAGATACTTACAAACTGGAAAAAAAATGTTATTTTTATTTTCAAAGTGGGTTGGGGAACAAGAATATTTGTATTAGATCTATGCGATGTAGGATTTTCCCCTTTCATGAAAAGGAAGCAGAACAATTACTGCATCCTAAAGTTCAGCATGCTGTTGGGTTTTTTCTTTTTTTTTTTTTTTTTCCAACTGAACTGTTACTTCCTGTTTATTCATTGTTTCCAGTGATAAAATAAGGAGAGATGGGAAACCCAGAAAACTTTGGAGATGCGTATGTTGCTGTGATTCGTCCAAAAAATACTGCTAGTCTGAATTCTCGGGAATATCGAGCTAAATCCTATGAGGTAAAACTATTTCATTTTTTTATTTTTAATTAAAATAATTTATCATAAAGATATAATAACATAGCATATAGAAAATCTGACAATAAGATTGCTCTAAATAATGTCTATGTGTGTCATATACCTACTATGCATTGTCCTAGCCATATGGTATTTGACCACTTTACGGTTTTGTAAATCTTTGTGTTTCATTCCATTTCAGGGCCTTTTGCCCCGCGCACTGCTTAGCACGGAGCTGCAGCCTTGGCTTTTGCTCTTTAACCTTACTGTTATGGAACACATTCTGACTTCATCATCCTGCTCCTCTGCATTCAATGCTTCGTGAATTTTGTTAATTTTTTTTACAGCGGTACAATAAATTAAAAAAAAAAAGTTCTGTGCTTGTTTCAGTTGTGCTTAAATTCCTTTGGTTTCATTATTGTTTGGAAGATTTTGTTGCTTGAAGTTCCTATTGAAGGACAAAAGAAAAAGAGAAAGAAAGTTTTGCTGGAAGCTAAACTGCAGGGAAGCACTGAGATAACCCAGAGCATCTTGGATTACGTATTGGAAGCCACCAAACCAATTTCACCAGCCAATCAGGGTATTAAAGGTAAGAAGATTTAAATCTGATTTATTGTTGAAAGATCTATAATAATATTTTAAAAGTTAAGTGGGCATGGAAAGGTTGTGCAAAAGCATGGAATTAATTTAAAAAAAGAAGGTATGTTTTGAGGTTCATCAAAAAAGTGTATAGCTAAACCCTTTAATTTAATACCTTTGTTTCCCTTTACCTTCCACCTGTATAAAATGCTTACTGAAAGATTTTTATTAAGTGAAACTTTGCCTGTCTGTACTACTTCTTCACCTCAACTTGAGATTTATAGCTAAACTTCTGGTAAATCAGATTGAAGTGGCTTTTTTGTCATTAATTTCAGTTAAACACTTGGCTTGAACTAGTGAATTTCAGATTGCTTCTGAAGTCAGCATTGTTCAGGGGACAGTATCTACATGAAAATATTTCTGGCGTAACTGTCACAGATATAATTTGATTAGTGCATCATCTTTTTCATTGTTCTTGCATAGCAAACAACCTCACACGTGTGCTGACAAAAATTGGTTTAGCCAGCATATTTCAGTTTCAGTTTGCAATAAACTTCGCTGACTAAAGCACTTTTTGGAATTTTTTTTGCCATATACCTCCTCTCTGCTTCGTAAGCAAGGTTATGCTGGGAAGGTTGTCAGTGCGGCCAGGACAATGCGGTGCTAACCGTTTAGAAAAGCGTAGCTGGTTGCATGGTAGAACGTTGGGGGTGGCAATAACTGGAGTGGGGTGGACTTAACAAATCCAGGCAAGTAGCAGACACGAAAGAACACGATAATATCAATGCATATCAAGGAATATCTACTGGAAGAAAAAACTTTCTTACACAGCTTAGAGAGTTTTCAGTGGACTCTCATAGAAGGTCCAAGCATTAGTATGCACAGCATAGTGTGGCTACTGCCAAAAGCAGCAGAGGTCAGAAAAGCAAACAAAATGCTAAATTTTGTAAGAGTGGAAGGGAGGATAACATGGAAAATGTTATGTTAAAAATGTTATTCCATACCACTATACAAAGAAAGCATTCACCCCAGCATGGAATATAGCATGCAGCTGTGCTTTCCTGTTTCAAAAAGAATCCTGCTTAACTTAAAGATACATGGTTTTGTGTGAATGCTACAAAAAAATCAGGGATATAGAAAAATTGCTATGAAAAAAGGGGTACAGTCATGTCATTTTTCATGTTATTTTTCATGTTAATGGCTATATACATATTTATGTTCTTTATTTTTTCATATATATTTAGATTTTCTTGGCTTGCTTTAGTTTATAGTTCATAATACTCATAATTTTTCACTTCCTAGAAATTAGCAAGGCTGAGTCTGGTAAGCTTTCAGATGTCTAATTCGAGATTGTTTTGTTGGGTTTTTTTGTTGGCAAATTAATTATTTTGGGGTTTTTCAATACTGTGCTAGGAAAGCGTGTGGTGTTAATGAAGAAGTTTCCTCTTGATGGAGAGAAGGCAGGCCAGGAGGCATCACTTTACATTGTTCCAGCTGTTGTGAAAGGTAACGCTGAGCATAATTTCTGAAATTTACTTGAGGGTTTATTATAAAATAATTATTCATTATTTATGAATAATATTAATAAAAATTATTATTATTATGAATAAGGTATATGGCTTTTTCTGTATTTAAACGTTAAGAGTTGCATTCAGGTGAAATCTCTCTGAATACTTTCAAACTTGAAAAAGTTGCTTTAAGGAAAAAACCTTGCTTTTAATGTATTGCCTTTGTTTCTATAACTATGGCCCGTTTTTGTTTTAAGCTGTATTTGTTCACTTGGTTATATTTCAAAACATACGTATTAACTTGTATAGAAGCATGAGAGACATCCTGTTCAGTTCAGTGTGCTTTACTCCAAGAAGAATTCTCATTGAAGTCAGTAAACAGTTTTGTTTGAATAAGGAATGGTGAAAAAAAGGCTTTAGAAGGCAAAGTAAATGGTTTGTCAGGAAAGTATTTTTTAAAAAAGCCTGAATTAAATGTCTCTGTGATTTGGGGGAAACGTCCTTTTTGCCTTTCTGAAAGGATATCTTTTATATTAAGGATAAAAACTATGAAATAAATAGTGCCAATAGCAACAAACCCTTTTTCTAGATCTGAGTCCTATTCCTTTTTGTCTGGCAACAGTATACATTTAATATTAATTCCTCAGATGAAGCTGATCACGCTGATGAAACAGTAACTGAACGTTTTAAAGTTTTTAAGGCTACCATGTTGAGTTGTGAATTGTTAGGCAAGGATTGTACGTAATTTCTATCAGTTATCATTTGGAAAAAAATAAAGTTATTCTGAAGTTAGAATATGCTCACAGCTAGTTAGAAAGTGTTACTACAAAAGATGCGGAAGGGAAAATAAGATTCTTCTCATTGATTTGTCTTCAGAGTATGTTTCCTTTTTAGATAATACAAAATACGCATACAGTCCTGGATGCCCTGTGTTCTACTGTTTACAAGACATCATGAGGGTCTGCAGTGAATCCAGTACCCATTTTGCTACGCTTACTGCAAGAATGTTAATTGCCTTGGATAAGTAAGAAATTACATCAGTAAAGATACATTAAAATAGAAGTTAAACAAGATAATTTGTAGATGTAACATACAGTTTTTATAGCATTTTCATGATTAAGAAGGAAATCATTGTGATACCATGCTTCTTCATGTTTATCAGAAACTAAAACCTTGACAATGGATTTCTAAATCTTTCTAAAAATCTTCTTGCAAACTTCAAACTTCAAACTCAGTGTTCTTACCTAAATCAGATGGCTTTTGGAAGTTCTTGCACACAGTGAATGTTATGCAAAATCATGAAATACTAATGATTAATCTTCTGTAAGTGACATTACTGTCATCTTTAAGAGTATTTGCTGGAGTGTAGTAAAAATATCCTGTTAATTGCATACCATTAAGATTTGCATTTAAATTAAACCTCCCTTTAGAAGGGGAGCGGTTTTTTTGTCTCAAAAGCCCTGGGTTTTACTGTTGGGTTTTTTTTGTTTGTTTGCTTTGCTTTGGTTTGATTTGGTTTTGTTGGGTTTTTTTTGTCCTAAAGCCCTTCCGTGCTATGTATGCAAGTACTATTGCACCTAAAAGAGAATAACCTTCAGCACAACTTTGTGAAAAGGCAGGTGGTGGCCTACATGAAAGAGACTTAGCAGTTTGGAAACAGGACCTTCTGATTTTTTGCCTTTTCCCATCCCTCCCTAATGAAACACAGGAGTTAGAAGGCTTAAGTCAGCACAGATATTGAGATACTGAAACTCAATCTTAAAAAAAAGCTGCTTTAAGCTTCAAAATTTATATGTTGGGAGTAGCAACAAGAACAAAGAACAAAGAAAACAAAGTGGTAACGTGTTGGTGTGGTTAAGTTTTTTGGTTATAACCAATGTTACTTTTACGTTAGTTTATAATTTCCTTGTCTTTTGAGAATTTGTATCTCCAGGAAATGCGTTTGAACAAATACATTTGCATAACTGTATTTGGTTAAAAATTTAACGTTTGGGGATTTATTTAGTGCTATAAAATTGGCTGTGCACATTATAATGATTTTTTTTTAAATGAAAATGTGTTATTGTCATACGTGCAACCCTTGATCAAACAAAATAATGGACAGACATGATGGAAATAGTCCTTTTCTACATGAAAATTAATTACTTGGGCATTGTCTTCTGCAGATGGTTGGACGAACGGCACACCCAGTCTCACTCCATCCCAGCTTTGTTCAGACCATCTCCTCTTGAGAGAATTAAAACAAATGTAATAAACCCTGCCTATGCTATAGAACCTGGTCAAACAGAGAGCTCGTTACACATGGGCTATACTGCCCTGGAAATAAAGAGTAAAATGCTGGCATTGGAGAAAGCAGATATGTGTATCTATAATCCTTTGTTTGGATCTGACCTTCAGTATACCAATAGGGTAAGAATTATACTTTCATTTTATATTTGTGAAACATACATACACATTCATTTTACAATTAATTCATTTATTTTATATGAGTGTGTTTTATGTTTAATGTAATTGGATTTCTTCATTGCACACTGACTGCTAAATGGTTTTTCAATTCCTCACATTTGAACACTGTTCTCTTTAATTATAAAATGTTACTATGTTAGTAACGTAAGAATATCTGGCCTGGATGGGGGATTGTTTAGCCAAATCCCGGTAAGATTTTTTTTTTTCAGTTGTGTTTAAATTATGTCTTTACAGGTTGACAAAGTGGTAATAAATCCATACTTTGGCCTTGGAGCCCCAGACTATTCAAAGATTCAGATTCCTAAAAGAGAGAAGTGGCAACGTAGCATGAGCAGTGTCACAGAGGACAAGTATTATGCTACATTTCTTTTTCGTTAACGGATAATTTTGTTTTATTATATTACAGCAGTACTTGCTAGACTTGGTCAGAATGAGATTCCTCTTACTTCAGGGTTTACTGTATATATACACGTTTTAGAAGAATTCTATTTGAAAACTCTGAGTACTGAAACGCAACAATTAAAGGATAGATCAAGAAGGGTTTAAATGATAAACATTAGGGAAGTGTGTCTTAGCATAATGAATACAGCTGTGGCTTGACTACTGCATGATGAAAATGCTATTTGTGTGAATATTGGCACATTTTAGATTCATGAGCTTCGTTTTTATTCTTCATGTAGATTTGCAGTTAGTGCAATGTTGTTAATTTTAAAAAAGTTGATGTTCTCAATTATTGAAATGCTGAACTGTGTTTTCCTCCTGTTTCCTCTTTTAATTCATAGGGAACACCAGTGGGTAGATGATTTCCCCCTTCACCGTAGCGCTTGCGAAGGTGACTCTGATTTGCTAAGCCACCTTCTGGATAAAAAGTTTTCTGTTAATCAGTTGGATAGTGACCACTGGGCACCTATCCATTATGCATGTTGGTGAGTCAGATGAATATAATTTTGCCAATCAAGTGCATTCTTGCTGTTGATTCTTTAGCAGTAATCATTCATGTCATTTACCATGCAGACTCAGAAATGAGAAATAAAAAAAACTGGACACTTTTTATACTTTGACTTTAATATATGTTAGTGTTGACCTTCTGAAGAGTGAAATATTGCTTCAGGGTTTGAGATAATTTCAATCTGAATGGTTTCAGAGAGGACCAGGTGTGCAGATCGTATCATCAAACACGTATCTGTTGCCTCTTGTATCTGTCCTGAAGCATATGTTCTAATTCCTGTTGGATACTGGGTCTAGTTTAGTGTGGTAACTTTTACAGTCTTTGTTGGTTAAAAGCTGTGAGCAGTTTTACAGCGATAGCTGAGCTGAGCACAGTTTGGTGATAGTCGGGTGTTGAGTGAGAAGCTGAATTAGGTGATCTACACAGGTCAACTTGTCTGACTATAACTGTTATGGTTTCATCTGTAAGTGCTTGAGAGCTTTCCTCAGTTGTAAAAATGTTTCTGTTTTATCTTTAGTCTTCTGTGTTTATAGTAGAGTCTGACGATATGAATAACATGAAAATCAAATTTAGATATTAAAAAAAAAATGTTAGTGTTTGCCAGAAAGTTTGAAGATTTACTAGTTACCAGTGTCAGGCTTGAGTCCTCAGGATCCATCTGCCTGACAATCAGAAGCTTTACTCGGATTCTCACACATATTTTTTATTTTATTTTATTTTTCAGGCAAGGCTGAACTACCCAAACTTAGCTAATTCAAAGCAAGGTTCAGCTTGCCTATAATTAATCCAGTAAATGGTTACTAGACCAATGGTTACCAAAGAAGTGCAGAACTGATACTAATTTCTACAAACTTATTAACATTCCATTGTCATTGGTGTCATTTCAAAGCTAAAAACTCTTAAACAGGGAAATACACTTTTCATATTTAGGACTATCTGAAAAAGATTATTATCTCATACTTGCTGTGTCTGTTCTGCTATAAACCTGTCTGCAGGTATGGAAAAGTTGAAGCCACTCGAATGCTGTTGGAAAAAGGGAAATGCAATCCAAATCTTTTGAACGGCCAACTTAGTTCTCCTCTTCATTTTGCTGCTGGAGGTGGGCATGCTGAAATAGTACAAATTCTTCTAAATCATCCAGAAATTGACAGAGTAAGTTCTCTTTCTATATAGAAATAGCAGTTTCAGCAACAGTTTCTAGCTTGTGTATGTGAAATATTTTGTGTCCAGACCACACTGTGTAAACACAATGATCCTGTTGAGAGATTAACAAAAAATGGTTAAATATTATTCATTACCTCTGCTTTTCCCATTGGATATCAATTAAATGTTTGAAAGCTAGGATTGAGGATTTTCAGTATATCAAAAAATGTGGAAATGTTTGTCTGTCTCCAGTGAAAAGAATGTATTATCAGTGTTTCTGTTTGTAGCACATTACCGATCAACAAGGAAGATCTCCACTGAATGTCTGTGAAGAGAACAAACAGAATGACTGGGAGGAAACTGCAAAACTGCTGAAGGAAGCCATAAACAAACCTGTATGAGTTTATTTTCTAACTAGTTTAAAGTTTCTATTTAATTTATGCATAAACCTGTAGAAGAGCTAGGCTCACAGCTGTTGTTGGAAGCGTTCAGTATACTGGAATTCCTAGTGTAAATATCAACAAACTGAGGCTCTGTCTCTTTAAATGTTTCTAACTATATTTATTGCTCAAGAAATACATGCCAGAATGAAATATGATGTTTTTATCTACTTGTAGGAGCATCATATCAGCTGCCTGTTTTACGTCTACTTTTGATCACAGAAGCACCACTTGCCATATGTGCTGTTGCAGGTCCATGAACAGGAGCGTTCAGCTGGCTGAATGTAGGCTGCCACAAAACAGGCTTCACCTTTGTGTAGGCTTTCTTAGTCCTTGGACATCAGTGGGGATCTAGCCAGGATAGTAAACAAAATTTACGATGTGATTTCTGTCATCCTGAAGTAGATTTAAGATTAGACAAATAATATAAAAGCACTTGTTCCTTTTCTTTGACTTCAGATGCAACTTGTACCTCTATAGGTAGGTGGAAGTAAACCTGTCACTTTCTCAAGATTTTTAAATTCTCTTCATTTCACTCTACATGAATGAAACTCCCAAAATAATGAATTTACCTCCTTTATTTTAGGAGTTGATTAAATGGCTGATGTGTGTGTCTAATGACTAAAAGACTAATGCACACATTTTAAGTAGTTTTCACAGCGTAATAAGTGATACTACCTTGTCACTTATTATGATTGAATTAATACCTTAAAATAAAGATAGAAGTTACTGCAATAGGAGTCACAGTGACTACTGCAGCAAAAATAGACTGATCTTTTCCATTCCAACCTCATTTTCAGTCAGTTGTCATTTTCCAAGGCATTCTTTTTTTCCAGAAGTTTTTAGGATTGATGTCTCAGTTCTTGACAACTAAGTAGATTTGAAAAAGAGAAATAAAAAATTCCTGCAACTGTTTTATTCAAGCATCTGAAACATTTAACCCAATAGAGATGAAAACAAGAAGTTTCATTGATTTATGACTTGTGTGTATATGCTTTAAGCACCTGATTCACATTTAAGTACATCTTTCAGGAGGCATACTCTGGGCCCATATGCAATTCAGGGAAAGTTATGGGGGTTCTGGAGGGGTATATGATATATTTTTAGTAATATTATAGAAGTGCTAAAAGATCTTAGATTGTATTCTTTCTGTACTGGGGTCTGTGTAAAGGATGGTGCTTCCCTCTGAAAAATAAGTCTTTTTAGTACAGATTAATGAGAGGACTAATTTGTAACCTGCCAGTAATAGCGGGGTGGACATTTTGGGATATGCATAGGCAGCTGAGCCCAAATCCCTCCTGGAAGTTTTAAATGCCTTCTTGCCTTTGAGTTTGACAGACATGAAGTCTCCGAAATATCAGTAAGCTTTTTCTTGGAGTTCTTGTGGTAAGAAGCAACATATAAGAACACGCATAGGACATGAAACAAGCAGTTTTGATAAATAGTAAATATGTGGGAGTTGTGCAGTGCTCTTTTCCTCAACAATAAGGATGTTGTTGAATTACAGTAATATTGCTTTTCTCTTCAGAAGCACCAACAGAAGGGATTTTAACAAGTTTTGTTTAATGTGTTTAAATGTTTATGTAGTATGAAAAGGCACGAATTTATCGTATGGATGGGTCATATCGCTCTGTTGAGTTGAAACACGGAAACAATACTACTGTACAGCAGATAATGGAGGGGATGCGTTTGTCTCAAGAGACCCAGCAGTACTTCACTATCTGGATCTGTTCTGAGAACCTCAGTAAGTAACAAGGAAGATCATTATACTTGACAGTTTATCGTAGTTTTTTTTATCTCTGCTTGCCTTTAGAGGAAAACGGTATTTTCTTAGGAAAATAGTAAGCATGTTCTCTGACAGTTCTATACTAACACCTTTCTGTCAGCTTTTAAAAGCCATCCTTTAGGAATTAATTTGTATCTAGACTGACATTGCCCCTGCCGGAGACTCTCTAATCCCTATAGCTCTCCTTCTTTAGATCTTTTGTATAGGGACTGAAACCAGTTTTTCTATTTCCTCTGCTTAAGCTGTCCTGCTGGCTCAACTCACAGCCTCTCCAGTCTGATGTCTCCAAACCGTGCCTTCAGAGCTATAGAGAGATTCTGCATTTTAGCCATCGTTTTGGTACCCCCACATGTCTGACCCTGTGTCACGGTGGCAACTAGAATGTATTTCATCGAGGAAGTTTGGTCCAGATTGCCTTACTGTTACAGGGTGCCTTTGCTGTCATAGTCCTTGCTGCTACCTTATCTGTTTCTTTATTTTAAAAAAACACCTGTTATTTTTCAGGCCTCCAACTGAAGCCATATCACAAGCCTTTGCAGCATATTAGAGATTGGCCTGAAATATTCACTGAACTGACAAACTTGGATCCTCAAAGAGAAACTTCACAGCTTTTCCTGAGAAGAGATGTGAGACTTCCACTGGAAATAGAAAAAAAGGTCTGTACTTGGAAGTGATAGCATGTCAGTCAGAACACTGTGATCATCAACACTCAGTGTGTTTAATGACTGTAGTAATTTCCAAGCTTACTTAAACTGCTCCGCTCCACTCCTTTTCTGTAATAGTTTGAGTCTTTAGTTTCCTCCTTCCTTCTCGCCTTCCTGCCCTCTCTCTCTTCTCTCTCTCTTTCTCACCTTTCCAGCTGTTTGGCTTCTCATAAGTCTGTGTGCCTCAGTGTTTAACTGTCTGTCATACAGCTGAAAAGAACCTACCTCATTTTCTTTGTCTTCCTTGCGCTGTGAATATTATTGAAACTGGATTCATAGGTAAAAAACTTCACAGATGTCAGTATTTCTGTGAACCTTTTGGGCATGGTATGCTGATCACCTTTTATTTTTAAGTGTGTGAGATCAGTGAAGTGTTGAATTAAGTCAATGAAAATATGCCATTTTTTCTATTACAAAGCATTACTAAAATGCATCCTTCAGTCAGGATCCCACCTTTGTCTTCTGTCTCTGAATTGGTGAGAAATTGTATTTAGAGCTCTTTTTTTTTAATTTTCTTCTACAAATAAATCTATTACTTAAATCTTTTCATCAGATTGAGGATCCATTGGCTATTCTTATCCTTTTTGATGAAGCCAGGTATAATTTACTGAAGGGTTTCTATACATCACCTGATGCCAAGCTGATCACACTGGCAAGTCTGCTTCTACAAATAGTCTATGGAAATTATGAGAGCAAGAAACATAAACAGGGCTTTCTAAAGTAAGTATGTGCATTTAAAAACTTTAAAATTATGGGTTTAGGTTAAGTATTTTTAGGTGGCGCTTAGACTGGAACTCTCAAATTCTAGGTATGGCTTATTTATTATTTTTATCCATTATTTAGCTGAGCTCTAGTTCAGACTAATTGCATAACCCTTCTAGCATTAAGAGAAGCTGGACATTAAAGTCTGAAAAATACAATAATGTTAATTATTGCAATCCCGGGCAGAGAGATGGAGGTTCTGTACTCTGTAAGCCTATACTGAGCTACAGTAATACCAAAAAGAGTAACAGTATTTGTGCCAATGGAGGGTTTGACAGGACTGAGACTTTGGACAACGCTGAAGAAGCCGTTATTATGTCCAGTCAGACCTGGACTGGCTGTGCTCCCTCTTTGAAGAGGACGGACAATGCAGAGATACTAATTCTGTTCTGTTGTTTGTATGTGAACTGCTATACTAAACTAGTCAGAAACAGAGCACCAGTAGGGCTCTGCCAGATGGTGTCTTTCTCTCCCCTTCTCTCTGCTTGCCAGTATCTGAGCGGTTCTGGGTCCGACTTTTTCCTCCCACATGCATTTCTGCAGCAGTGTCTGAGCACATCAGGATTTCAGTTCTCTGCTGTGTGTGTACCTCCACCCCCCACCATCTCTCTCGGTTCATTCATGTTCTGAACAGCTCTGCTCTTCTGAGTGCTGCCTTCTCATTCACAGCATCAACTCAGCTCTCTTGGCTTGCTTTTTTTTGGTTGTATTCCCCACCATCAGTAAGTCCGGGTGCATTTTCTGCTACAGCTAACACATACCTAAGCGTGGGTGGCCTCTGGAAGAGCTGGCTGTACTGGCTCTGCCTTTTCCTTCCTTTTCCTTCTGTCAGGAGCAGAGACTGTACCACTACACAGTGAGCTAGGGGAAAGACAGGAAAGCCCTTCGGTGGGCTGTTCAGTCCATTCCGCCATTAGCCCATCTCTCCTGCAGTCCCACGGTTGGTAGGGGAGCGTAGGGAGGACTGGGTGTAGGTGTGACTGACGGTGCTCAGGGGGCTGCGGCTGAGGGCGGCTGCGTTGGGTCCTGGCAGCCGCAGAGCGGGGTTCCTTCCCCACTGAGGCCAGTCAGCAACACGGCTCTGAGCTGATCCTGCTCGGTGGAGGTGTTCGACTCTTACAGACAGGACTAATTGGGAAGATAGTTTGGGCCAGATAAAGAGATTTGTGGACGTTTGAGCTTGGTTTCCACCCATATTCAAATGGAAGTGTCGGTAAATAGCTTGCCTTGTTCTTCTTTAGAAGGATGAAAAGATTTATTTTCTGAATATTTTTGTAGTTTACTAAATGTTTATTAAAAGACTGGTCATTAAAAAAATATGTCCAGGCTATTGTTAGTATGAGAGTATCCTTGGCCCCAAAGATTTGGATGCGTTGTCCTATGCAGGGCTTTTGCTTGGTAGCTCATGTGTGCAGTGACTGAAAAATATAGTTTAAAAATGACTAAATAGATTGTACCACTAGGTTTTTGAGACTATCTTAATTGTGCATAAATGAAAACTAGTATAAAGGCTTCCTTTTAGTGTTTTCCTGTAGTTTGGCTTGGGGTTTTTTGTTGTTTTGTTGTTGGGTTTTTTTAAGTCACTTTATATATATATCTATCTATCTTCAATTCTGTGTCATGTAATATTAAACTTTCATGTGGAAGTTAATCAGGCCAAGCCCTGGTGGTGCTGAATACAGCAGTGAAGGGAAGAATATCTATAAGCTGTCATCTTTTCCAAGTATGTGATATTCTGATGTAAATGGCTGTTCATATACAATTTTGGCTTCCAAACTGGAATTCTCTAAACTGGTCTGTAACAAGGAGGAGTCTCGTGCTCTGCTGTGAGCATTTCTTCTCCCGCCGTGTCTGTGTGCAGGACACAAAGTGTGTCACACACAGCTGGGTCTCCACTAACAAGCTGAGAATCACACTGTATCTTGGGAAGCTTAGCTTACATTTCAGGAAAGCTTCTTGCCTGATGAGACAAGAGTAGGAGCTGACTGTCTGCTCAATATGTGGCTTGAAAATGCAAATTGGCAGACTTTGTTTTTTCCTCTTTGTTTACTGAAGAAAAACATTTTTTATGCTTTGTTTTTCTCTTAGTGAAGAAAATCTGAAGTCTATAGTACCGATCACTAAACTAAAAAGTAAAGCCCCTCATTGGACAAACAGGATACTTCATGAATACAAGGTGAGATAAATAAGAGAAAATCCTGTCTTAACTTCTTCTGACTCTCTGGTTGACAGTTAACGAATAACAATACTGGTAATGTGGATGGCCAGAAATGTGGATGTTCTGTTGTCGTCTGTGCATTATCTTCAGCGTGTGTATTGGGGATACCGACAATGCAGACGTACACGGAAATAAATCTACTCTGGCTTGTATTTTCACACTGGCTTGTAGCAATAGATCCACAAAGTCATTTTTGCCAGTGTAACTTCTATGTTAGGGATCCAGTAGCCATAATTTTGCAGTATAAGAGAAGGGGTAAGGAGTTGCAATCTCTTCTTCCAAAGACATTCATGTATTTTGCATTTTAAAAATGTCTGTGTAGAGTTCAGATAAACTGAAATGCAGAGTGAGGATCTCAAGAGGTTGATCCCATCCACCACACCCAGTGTGGTAACTTGAAGACGAGTTCTTTCTTATGCCTGTGCCTTCTCATCTGAGGCATGTCCCAGCCACGTTTTGTGTTTGTTGAGGTACTTCACATCAGTCTGCTTTGAGGTGGGAGCACTCCAGCAATACTTTGCTGTGAATGTTTCATTCTACTGAAGAGGAAGAAACAGAAGCCTATCTCATTGTGAACAAGGGCTCCACTAAAGAAAAGAAATCTGCACCTCTATTTTGCTTAGAAAAGAAAAAAAAAATATCTATGTTTTTTTGGGGAAAGTAGATCCCCCAGAAGAGGCTCTTCTTACTGTTCCTGACTGGATTGGACCTTAAGGGAGGAAGAATACTTAATGCTAAGGATCATGATGCTTTTAGTGTCAGTTGGGTGCATAGCTGCTCATTCCGCAGGAGTCCCACATCTGAGAGGCAAAACTGTGGGGCCCTGCTAAGGTCAGGTGTCTCTGGCTCTGGTTTTTGAGGCTGATACAGGCACCTACCTTCTGCCTCTGGTCTCTTCGGGTGTCTCAGCCTTTCTACGGCTCTGGGGTTTAATTTGGATATAAAAAATGGTTGCTGGGAAAGCACTTCGGGAACACTCATTTGGCGGGAGTTCCACTAAATAGTGGATTTTCTTCAACCAACTATAACTATTTGGGAAAAACTTGTTGATTGCCATTGTTCTTTATTTCTAGAACCTCAGCACGAGTGAAGGTGTAAGTAAAGAGATGCATCACCTTCAGCGCATGTTCTTGCAGAATTGCTGGGAAATTCCTACTTACGGAGCAGCCTTTTTTACAGGACAGATATTCACCAAAGCAAGTTCAAGTAGCCATAAGGTCATCAAAGTGTACGTAGGAGTAAATGTAAAAGGGCTGCACCTCCTCAACATGGAAACAAAGGTCAGCTGAATTGAATTGCCAGTAATAACTGATAAGCTTAATTCCATTCTCATAAATCCTTTGTGCTACCAGTCATTCTACATCACAGTGTATGGTTAAATTTGACTGGGAAAATTTACACAATTTTTATAAGATCTTTATAAAGCACTACTAATAGAAAGCCTTGTGTTTTTCCACTTGGCTACTTTATTAGCTACAACTAGATTGTGGAACATACTGTTATTAGGCAGAGTCTTGTCTAAGTGAACTAAGAACAGTTCAATTTGTAAGTGGAGAATATTTTCTGAGTGACATTTTCCTACGTTTCATTATAGGCTCTACTCATCAGCCTAAAATATGGTTGCTTTATGTGGCAGCTGGGAGATGGAGATGCATGTTTTCAAATCCACAGTCTGGAAAACAAAATGAGCTTTATTGTGCATACCAAACAGGTAAGCATTGCCATTTTTTTTATAAACTAGTCAGACTCCTTTCCTGAGGTTGACCACCCTTGTACAGTATAAAATAAGCTCAAGTTAAGCCCCCACAAAAATTATCTTAAAACTTTCTAATATTTCAGAATGTTTGCTTGTTTTCCTAGCCTCTACTAGGCTAGGAAAATGCATAAAATACATAAAATGCATCTGTGATCACTAGGGTAACTGGTTTTTTTTATCAATTGAAACTGTTGCATATGCCCAATCCCAGGATAATTCAAAATAGGATGAGAATCACAGAGTTAGAGCTGGTAATTTTGTTGTCAAAACTGTTGGAGTTAGAGATCGGATAAAACTGAGGATCTCTAAAGGTTGTGTTATGAAGCAACTGGAATTTCTCCCAGTGACTTTTGATAGTGTTTATGGATGTCTGTTGGAAAATGCTTGTTTTACCTATAGGTCTGCATGAGGGGTAACAATGCCATGTTAAAATGTGCATTGAATTACAACTTGAGTATCTTGCATACTTTGACAGTAGTTGCTATGTACTTACATAGATTCTTATATACTAAGGCGGTTACAGGGAAAGTGATTCAATGTTTTGAAACTTTCTGGTATCTGAGAAAAGTCTAGGTTTTGTTTTCTTTATTTCTAAAATGATGCAATTTCTCACTTACTGTATCTACTTGCATTTGTCATATGCTTAAGTTAATTGTGTCATGGTTCTCAAGTGCTCTTAGAATTTCATTGTCTGTATTTATATAGGCAGGTCTCGTCGTAAAACTTCTGGTGAAATTAAATGGCCAGTTAATGCCAAGTGAAAGAAATGAATGATGGCAATGAACAACAGTTACGAATCAGCATCTTACAGCTAAGCAAAAACCCACTTACTCCTCATCCTAACAGAAGACTTCCGTGTACATGAATTTTACACAATAGAAAAGTCATTGTGCAGTTTTTTAAGTTTGTACAGAAGCTGCATGGTTTTTTACTTTTTTTTAAAAAAAACCCTATACAATATGTCCATTATTTTTATAAATAGTTTTGTGTTTCATATATAAGCTATTGTAGGTCTTGAGCTTAACCAGTAAAGTTAATGAAATGTAAATGGTTTACTGAGTTGGGTGAGCGTGAACCAAGAAAGGCGTTTGTTCCCAGAGGACTATGGGGCTGCCAGTGCCATTGAGCAAGTGTCAGTTGCTCAATGTCACGTCATTCATGTCATTTTGTGGAACACCAAGGAGGTTTTATATGTTACAGTATTTTGTAGACACACCTTATTTTTAAGATACTGTTGGTAAGTATGCTAAAGAGACCAGCCAGACCTTTGAGCAACTTTTGATAAACTCTTGGGTTTTTATTTGTCTTGACAAATGTTATAGCTGGCTTTATTTTTACTCTTTGCTTTCTCATACTTTGTATTCATATTTATTCTAAAATATTGCATGAGGATGTCAAAAGGGAAATACCTTAAATCATTCAGAAGCGATAACAAATGTTTATCATGCTTGGGGTTTTTTTAAAAAAATGGATTGTTACTTTTGCTGTGCAATATAAAATGTGTATATGGAGGAGGGGGAGATACAGATTTACAAATGAATCTTACTCAGAGAGCTTCAGGACATTTAATAAATCTTACCCTGGATTGCAACACACATGCAGTAACGACAACTCACATAGGAGGTACTAAGTTATTTATGTTAAACTAATTTTCCTAGTCATTATTTCAGTTCCTTGAGGCTACAGCAGTGCAGGATGCAGGAATGAAGACTGGCAATGTAAGGAAGGCAGATGCAGTTTGTAAGTGTCCTGTCTGCTCCGTGCAGGGTCAATAGTGACTCTCAACAAGTTGGGTCCCAAGTTTAAGGTGGGGCCCTGTCCAGTCTGAAACACACCCTTGTATGCTAAAATAGTATCCATAACACACATCTTTAAAAGTTCTGGTTGTATTTCAGGGTTTTAAGTGCACTTGACTATTTCTTCCACATAAACTGCATGCTGAGACTGTGCAATATTTTGTAAAAAAGATATTAAAAAAACCCCAAAATTAGCACTTGCCTCTAAGTTTTCAAATAAAAGTTAAAATGAATGTTTGGAACTGCTGTTGTGTCGTAACTTCACTCAAGCCTTACTACTAGTAAGTGCGGTTTAAGAAATTAAAGTAGTAAGCAGTTTAAAAAAGTGAACAGGAGACTCTTGTATTTTGTAATCTTCGTAGCAAGCTATACTTTTCTATGTAAACTTCTCTGGTATAAATAAGAGTAACTTTTCATGGATTGTTATATTTTATTTGAGGTAAATAATGCAACAATCCTTCATGGTGCATCTTTGCTGTTGGCACTGGTATCAGAAATACATTTCTCTACATAGCACTTTGTTAGAAAACTAGAGGGAAAATGTTAAAATGTGTCATGCTATTGAACAATAGTATTAATGTGCCTTATTGCTGTATAGTTCTTTCTGCTAAATTCTTATTTATTACTACCTAATAAACTTTGCAACAAGTCATGTTTGTTGTTTTATTATTGCAGCCATTGTGAAAGTGCCATCAAATGTCTTACCAAGAAGGTGTTATTTGCAAATTTTGTACCAAGCTCATCTTTGCAAGGTGTGTGGGAAGATCATCAGAGAGGATGTAAGGGAGGGTCCCGCAGTGACTACAAACTAAGGCAGTGCACCTCGGAACCACTCGGGAATTCATCAGGATAACTGGAACCTGTTAGTCCTGGCAAACCAGAATCCTGCAGATGCTGTGTCAGGGGAGTCGCTCAGCAGCGAGAGGCCATTTTCCTGGCAGGCTGCTGGCACCTGAGCACATCAGAGTTTCCGTTGCTACGACAAGGAAGGCGAGTATAATTCTTTCATCTAAAAACGGGGTGGAACAGAGAGAAGTCTCATACTCTAGAGACCACTCTTAACAATGCTCCTACCTCCGCCAAACAAAAACAACCCACTAAACCAAAAGAAAACAAGCTGCAAGAATGATACTTGACATGAAGTTCCTACAGTAGCTAGCAATGAGGAAAGTGAGAACATGGCTAAAAATATATCAGGAAGAGATTTACCTGAAGAAAAGTATGAATGTGAATTCTCAGCTGAGAGAAACTGCCACAATGTCTCAAGGTGTGAGAAAACAGGCACTGGAGAACTGAACCCAGTCTTTGCAGAAGCTCTCAGTGGAGGTGACAGAGCAGACCTCTCACCATCAGAGATGAATCCTGGATGCGATGAAAATGGGCTAACATCTATGTTGCCTGAAGAAATGTGAATTTCACCATTAGACTAAATGATAAAGGACTAAGGAATGGGCTTTTGCTCGTTTTCAAACAGCAAAATTTAAATATGCACTGTTACACAACAATGAAATAAACCCAGTGCATTCAAATATAGGTAATCTAACCTGGAGATCCTGATACCCGAAAGAAATAGGCCGACTCTGTTGCCACTAGGGAGATCCTTACTTCATAACCTGATGGTACTGAACGTCAGTCACCGCCAGTGACCATGTCTCCCTGAAGGACTGTCCAAGCTTGTAAGTATTAAGGAACGCCTTCCCAATCACTACAGCGTCGATGACTTTCCTTTCGCCTGGGAAAGCCTTTAGGGTTTGCAGGCAACAAGGTAAAACCTTGGCTCAGGGCCAGGCCGAGAAGCCCCGAGCTCGGGATCCCTGGGCGGTGGCCGCCGCTCTCCGCTCCGCCCTCGGGCCGACACCGCCCCCGCGCGCGCCCAATGGCGCCCCTCACAGCCCAGCAGACGACGTCACCCCGCGGAGCGGCGGCCGCCGGTTGGCTCAGGCGGCGGCAATCGTCACATGGGCAGAGATCGGCCTAGTGCGGCGGTGGGAGTGGCTGGCGCGCGGCGCGGCGCGGCGCGTGCATTCGGGCGGCTGGCAGCGGCCCTGGGACGCTGAGGCGATGTTGAGCCTGACGGAGGTCGGTGGGTCCCTGCTGGAGCGGGTGGCCGTTGGCAGCCCCCTCTCCCTGGTGCTGGCCGCCTCCGCCTTCGCCCTGAGCCTCGGTTACCTGTTCCAGCTGGGTTACCGGCGCCACGTCGGGTCCGACCGAAAGGTGGGCGCTGGTGGCGAGGGAGGCGCGGCGCCTTAGGCTGGGGAGAGGCGGTGGGGCCGGGACAGGGCACCCGGAGGGCTCCGCTAGCCTCCCGCGGTCAGGGCGGTGGCGAGCGACGAGGGATCCGGGCGGCCTCCTGTCAGGGTACGACTGGGCCGGGGAGCGGCTCGCCCCTGGAGAGCCCCTTCGCGGGGAGCGCACGGGAACGGGCGGCAAAGCCCCGGCGTGCGGGAGCGTCCCCCGCAACCTCTTCTGGAAGGGTGTCCGGTGCTGGCGGGCCCCGCAGGAAGCGGAGGCGCCCAGTTTTTGTAGGAGCAGAGGCCGGGCCCGGCCCCGACCCCGTCTCGTCAGCGCAGCTTAAAATAAAGCCCCTACCGGCGAATGAAACTCGTTGCCAAACAGGTTGATGCTTTTGGGGGATTGTTTAACAAATCGGTTTGTTTCTGACTTCAGTATCTTTTTGCTTTGCTTTCAGAGGCAGGAGAGCAAGAATCTTAAGAGTATTAATTTTATTTTAACCTCTGCTTCTTTTAAGTGTGGCTCACTGTTATTCTAAGAAAATAATCAGTTGTCAAAGGTTTGCCTTTTCACAAAAAAGTTTAAATGAAACGTGTATAAAGTTTTCTTTGTGTTTAATTTTTATGTAAATGGACATGATTTTATTATTCTCTGAAGAAACGTCATATTTACTTTTTCTTTGTTCCTCAGAAATACCCACCTTATATTTCATCAAGCATCCCTTTCCTCGGACATGCAATCGCATTTGGAAAAAGTCCAATTGAATTTTTGGAAAATGCTTATGACAAGGTATATTTTCCCACGTGACTAATATATGCTAGAATATTTTTGCGTAGCTGTTAAATTCATTTAATTCTCATTTACTGGCTTGAATATGGAATGTAGTGTGCAGAATTGGCTCTGGTTTCTTCAGATATCTTTGTGTACATCGTTGTTAGAGAAATAGTGTTTTCTGAGGTATGTCTTGTGTTTCAGATTTAAAAACTGTGTCTTTGTGTTTGGGTAATGATTATAGCTGAATCACAAGTTAATTAAAAGCCATTTTCATGATGTTATTTCTTGCCTTAATTGAGAATTTTTAATCTCACTGTTTACTAATCTGTGACTAGGCTGGAATGTAGCTGACCACCTGTGTAGGCAAGTTGATGCCTTTTAAGGCCCTTTCCAATGCTAAAAGGGCTGGTGTATAAAATCTTGGTAGGTTTTGTAGCACAACAGCGCCAAAGAAATAGCCTAAGGCAGTAGAGCCTTAATTCTATTGAAAGAAGACTTAATGATCTGTGTCACATTGTCTAAAACATAAACTTAAATCTTAGCTTGGTTAAGAAAGCCAAATTTAGTCTGTGAAGATCTGCTGGAGATGACCTTCAAACTTTAAAATTGCATTTGCTCTTAATTACCTATGCATAATTCCAAATCCAGAATTTTTTCAGATAGTGTCTGTAGATTACTGGAGGATATACATGCTGTAATCTCCCTGATAGTTATTGTAGTGTAATTGTTCTTTTATTTATGTTTTTTTAAACTGAATGGTCTTTAAATGTCCAAGATCATTTGTGTGTGTTATATGTCACTAGATGTCACTAGTAAGTATATTGAGAACAGAATTTAAATGTGACCCAAAATATTTGTATCTGTATTAAATCTCCAGACACTTCTTAGGAGAGTAAGTGATTTATGTAAGCCTGTGCATAAAAAGGTGAGGACTTAATGATTTCTATTGTTCTTATTTAAAATAACCTGGTTTGGTTTTTTTCTCTTAGTATGGACCTGTGTTCAGTTTCACTATGGTTGGGAAGACGTTCACATACCTACTGGGTAGTGATGCTGCTGCTCTACTCTTCAACAGTAAAAATGAAGATTTGAATGCAGAAGATGTATACTCTCGGTTAACAACACCGGTTTTTGGCAAGGGAGTTGCTTACGATGTGCCTAATACGGTATGTATTTTAAATATGAGCAGAGAAGTAGCATGATGTAAATTCTGAGTAGGCAGCCCTGCCTGAGCTTGCGGCACTCTGTGATGGGGCTGTGTGTTCATACACGATTTAGGCATGTTGCAGCTAAATTGTCTCCATTGGATAATTGGGACTGAAGATGTTTAGGTTGTTTTACCTACAATGGCTACCTGGCTATTTGTCAGGCATCATTTGTCAGGCAACCAGTCTGGATGCTATTTTTTGAACTTGAAACCATCTAATCCAACCATAGAGGAAAACCTAATAAGAGTCTCTTTTCCCTTCCCTTCTAGCATGTCACTCACTGCAGTTTACTTTTGCCTTACAGGCAACTTTAGGTCTTGCTGAGAGAGCTTTGAGTGTGAAAATTTTTCATTTTTGTCATCTAGATACGGGAGTATTAATTTGATAATTAGCACCACAAGGTTTGCCTTGCTCAGGTAAAAATCAGTCTTTGTATGTTTGCAGAGTGCAGCCCGTGTGGGTCTGAAAGCACAGTGGTCCTGCCACGTGGCATTGTTTCCCAGCTGAGCGTAGGTTCCTTTTTTGTTTGTGTGTGTTGTCTGGCACAACAGACTCTTAGACTGCAGAAGCCACCTTTGAGGTGGACAGGCTCCTGTCTCCATCAAGCTGGAGATGGGCTAGCTTGTGTACCCTCTGACAGACTGCTGGAGTCCCCTCTGCATTCTGAAAACTGAAGTTTCTAGGAAGTAACCTTTCTTCTTTGTTTTGTGAATACCTTTATAGTACATGCAGAGCCCTTGGTGGGAAGACAATTTTTAGATTTACCCTTAAAAAAATCACTGAATAATTTTCTGAGTAGATGTCCTGTCAATCTATTGAATAGTTCTCACCTAATAATGGACTTTTTACCACTAGGTTTGTTAGTTATGAGTCTATTCAAAGAAAAAGAAGAAGTGAGAAGGATGTGAAACTCACCATTTCCCTAGGAAGCAGTTTGATTCCTGGGCAGTGATCAGAGGGCTTTGTAAAAGAAAGGTGCCTCTCTAGGCCTGGGTTAAGGTATTGCTGCCTGAGAGAAGACAGGCTTTCTGGGGGAGAGAAAGCAAGGAGGCCACATAAGAAGGAGCACAAACTGAATCCAAACTTTGCAAATAAGACTTGTCCTTACATTTGTGACTCTGTATCTCAAATGCATTCCACATTGCAATCTTGAATGCTTATATCTTCAAGGATAAAGATTTTTTTGGTTTGGTCCTGTAAAAGAGAGACTAATAGCTCCCTTGAGCTAGTATTTTACTTGGATGTTACTAAACTTTTGCTGGAAGAACAATGATATTGAAAAACAGAATATTATCTATTATTTAAATTTGAGCATCTGTTATACTCTACGATCCTAATTTCTTTTTACTTCTGTGTGTTCTTATAGTACAAATTAAAGGGGATTGTTAATTACATTAATATGATGATCCTTGTACTGATTGCTTTTTCTGTCTTGACTCCTCTAGGTATTTTTGGAACAGAAGAAGATGCTTAAAACCGGGCTAAACATTGCCCAGTTCAAACAGCACGTATCTGTGATTGAAGAAGAAACAAAGGAATATTTCAAAGCATGGGGAGAGAGTGGAGAAAAAAGTAAGCAAAATCAGATCCATTTTTTTTCCTCAGATTTTCTGGGAAGGAATGAAAGCCAATGTAGTATGTTTTTGTAAATGATTTACTGCAGTATTAAAAAAATGAAAAATTACATAGGTAGTACTGTACGGAACATCAGAAGACACATAGATTCTGTTTAATCAAATTTAAGGCTATTGGAGAATAAATCTACATAGAAAATCGCTGTCAGAAGCAAAGGCCTATCTTATTTTCACTTTCTTAGTTGGCTAATAGCAAGCATACCTGTTGCCTGGCTGAGTCGTGCTTGTTTTGTATGATACGAGTCAGGTCAGTGTAACCACCTCTTAGTCCTTAGGAAAAGATCCTGCTCCGATTTCCCAGAGCTCTCGGAGATCTTAGCTCAGGGATCTTCTACACTGAAGAACTGCATCCTTGGAGCTGATACGGTTGGGTTAGTGGCCCAAGCGAAATTATTTTATTTCCCACTGCAAGGCATAGCCCATTACTGTTGTTGCAAACCCACAGGGGCATAATGGCATCAGAAATATTTTTAAAATATGTATTTAGAAGATATATTAAATAAATCTGTAATGTTCATATATGTTGTGGTTTAACGCCAGTGAGCAACTAGGACCACACAGCTGCTCACTGACTCCCCTGCCAGTGAAGTGGGGGAGAGAACTGGAAGACTAAACATGAAAAAAATCATGGGTTAAGATAAAGACTCCCAGCTTCTTGTGCACCCCCAGCCCAGTGGCTGGCATGGCGTTGTGAGGAGCAGAATAGGCCCTGAGTGCTAGCAACAGCCAAAACCACAGTGTGCTATCAACATTTTTATCCCAAATCCAAAACAGCACTCACCAGCTGCTAGTAAGAAAGTCAACTTGGTCATAACTGAATCCACAGTATAATACTTAAAAAATCAATAATGAGTATAAATTATATTTAAAAATATAAGTATATAGTTTCTAAATATAGTTATATAATATAGTTAAATATAAAAAATTTATATTGTCATTAAAATATATACATTTTGTGATTTATAAATGATTTATAAATAATTCAGTGAGCAGCAAAACTAACTGGTTTCCCATAGATTTGTTTTTCAAGGCTAAGGTTTTTTTGACTTCTTATGTATTTATTAAGGATTGAGTTTTTGCTGCATGGCTTAATCTGGAAGAATTAGTAGTTCTCCTACAGTAATTTCTAGAAAAAAAAAAATGGAAAAAAGTTGTTGAAATGGATGATTTTTTAAAAAAGTTGTTTGAAGACAGACATGATTTTTAGATTGCTTTACTAGAAGAATGAAGCATCTGATTTTAAAGTTCTGTGTGTCTAGTAAAGCAATCTAAAACTATTTAAAATTACTCATCTATGTCCAGTTGTATTTTTCTTTTCTACAAAATAAACAATGACCCTAAAACATAATGTATCTTCAGTAACATCTTTCAAATCTTTCCTCAGACCTGTTTGAAGCACTTTCAGAGCTTATCATTTTGACAGCCAGTCATTGCTTACATGGGAAAGAAATAAGAAGTTTGCTGAATGAGAAAGTAGCTCAGCTGTACGCCGATTTGGATGGGGGTTTTACTCACGCTGCCTGGCTTCTGCCAGGTTGGCTGCCTCTGCCAAGCTTCAGGTACCAGAAATAACAGATGAAGCAATTGAAGTATTTTATGCAAACAGCTTTGTTGTTTGGCTCCCTCCCCCCATTTCTTGTTTGAAAGCTAATCTAGATGTCCAAATAAATCTTTATAAGCATTTTATGTGATACTTTATATATGTTGGTCTGATCAAAGTGTCTTGAATTGTAGACGTCGAGATCGAGCACACAAAGAAATAAAGAATATTTTCTACAAGGTTATTCAGAAGCGTCGAAAGTCTGAGGAAAAGGAGGATGACATGCTCCAAACTCTACTTGATGCTACATACAAGTAAGCCAAGGGTTTGAAGACTTGTTATTTATAGATGCTTTAGAGTTCTGAGCTCTTCAGTTAAAGCTATTTACCAAAAAGTAAGAACTGTTTCCTTGTGTTCTGAATTGGTTTTGTTGCCATCAATTGTTCCTAGCTGTAATCTTAAAAACAGCTTAAAAACTACTTGCAAAGGGTTATTCAGATTTCTGAGCTTTTCATGTAGTGGTCATGAGGCTGCTTCCTTTCTCTGCTGGCTGTTCAGTAATGATTTTCTTTAAGGCTCCTAGAGCCTCCTCTCTCCCCCTGTTCTCCCTTCCCCCAACCCCAGATCTTTGGCTGCCTCATTTAGGGTAGGCAACAAAAGAGAAGAAAGAAGTACATTAGAAGCAATTGTAAGTGCTGTAAGTGGAAAGCTGATCAAATGAAGCTCTAATGTGGCACCCTTCGACCTAGGGATGGCCGCCCGCTGACTGATGAGGAAATAGCTGGGATGCTGATTGGGTTGCTGCTGGCGGGGCAGCACACCTCCTCCACCACCAGCGCCTGGCTGGGCTTCTTCATCGCCAGAGACAAGTCGGTACAAGAACAGTGCTACGCAGAACAAAAAGCAGTTTGTGGAGATGACTTGCCACCATTAACTTACGACCAGGTTTGTATTTTTATACTTTTAGATGCTTATTGAAAACTAAAAACTCCCAAAAAACACCCCCCCCCCCCCAAAAAAAATGAACAAACGTGAAATATACGCTTTGTGTTAGGATCATAATCTAGCAGGGCCACTCTGTAAAAATTCTGTTTGCCAATATATCTAATATAGTTCCTCCATTTCTTCCTCTCCAAGTAAATTTTCAGTTTGCTACTTTTTTTTAATCAGTGTTCATCAAAGAAATTACAGTTCCTACAATGTCTGTTTAAGAAATTATACTTCTGTAGAGGAGGAAGATCCTCGCATTCACATTGAGGAAAGGGATGCAGTGTGACCTTTTAAGTAGGCATCAGAAAACACTTGTGAGACAGATCCGTAAGGAACTGCTCAGAGATTTCCTTAATTGAATCAAATAGAACAAAAAGAAATTATCAGGGTGGCTAAAGTAAATATGAGCTGCTTACTCTGATTTTTTTTTTAAATGTGTTTTTAAATGGTATAAAATACTATTTTGTTTGTGTTGAATAAGCTTGGCTATATTTTGACATCAAATTTTCTCTGCACTTTCAGCTCAAGGATCTCAGTTTGCTGGACCGCTGCCTGAAAGAAACTTTAAGGCTTCGACCTCCTATAATGACCATGATGAGAATGGCCAAAACTCCCCAGGTAAGTTCATTTGTTGGAGCTGGGGGGAAAAGGTAGGGAGGGGGTGTCTTGGGGGCAGAAGGGAAAACAGGAGTGAGCAGTGTTTGCTGTCAGGGATGACAGCTAATGGCAGCCTGGGTAACAGCAGTGGGAGTGTGGCCAGTGTTGACTGAGGAAAGCAATTAGCATCTTGAACTCGGTAGCGGCTACCTTCACCTGGAGTTATTTGTGTCCAGTTTTGGACCTCTCCGACCCCTGGCAATCAAGATGTTGATGAAGAGAAGCTTACAGAGGGCCACCAAGATGGTCAAGGGGTGCAGCACTTGTCCTGCAAGGAGACACTGAGGGAACAGCCGTTATGCAGCGAGAAGGGAAGGCTCTGAGGGGACACAGGAACGGCCACGCGCAGACTTGTCCAGCAAAGCTGACCCTTTCTCGTAGCTCAGAGTCTCTACGTGCTGGTGCTACCATTTAAAGATGCATGCTGTTTGCAGGTATTTTTAGGAGCTATCTTGGAAAAATTGGCTTGCACTTAATACAATACAGGTAAATCTGAAAGAAAAGTTGCTGTTTGTACAAATACAATCAAAATCAATCTTGGACAAGATGATCTTTAAGGTCCCTTCCAACCTAGAAGATTCTGTGAAAAGTCAAATGAGTCAAGTCTTTAAACTAATATCCCTCCTATGGCAAATGCTTTCAATGAATTTGAAGTTCGTTACTTTTTTTTTTTTTTAAAAACCTCTTTCTGTAGAACGGCCAGCCTTGTTCAAGCAGCTGAAAGGTTCCTGCGAGTACTTGACTGTTGTGCCCTGTATGTGTAAAACAATGAAGTATTAAGCTGCATTATTTTTAAACGAGCTTAGCCAAAATCTCTTTGAAATTCAAGCCTCAGGATGTAGCACTTCAGGTAACATTTTTTAAAAAGAAAAATGCAGAACTTTTGTGACGTGGGGGTGGTGGGTCTTGTCTCTTCTCTTGTAGACTGTTGCTGGATATAATATTCCCCCTGGCCATCAGGTCTGTGTGTCACCTACTGTTAACCACAGACTCAGAGACTCCTGGAAAGATGCTCTAGAATTCAAGCCTGACCGGTATCTCCGAGATAACCCAGCTGCTGGAGAGAAATTTGCCTATGTTCCCTTTGGTGCTGGTGAGTAAGAAAGCACAGCCCCTTCCCCAGTACTCCTGCTGGTCATCTCGCAAGCACCTCCCCACTCCCCAGCGCCTGAGGATGCATTTTTTCCTTTCTTTTGCTGCATGAAAGTTTTCTTTGTGTGAAAGTGCTGTGACAAGAATGCAGTCCACAGTTTTGCATTAGTAGCAGCTGGATAGCATAGCAATCAAACCGACTCTTTCGGTCAGTATGTGTGGTATTTGACACAAGTCTTTTGAAGGGCAGCTAAAGGCCTGGTAATACAACATCAGTTTAAGGCAGAGCAAAAATCTGCCTGGAGTCATAACTGCCCAAACAGTGTGAACACTTCATTGCAATATGGTTACAGTTGGTATCTTTTCTCGCTGTTGCAAGTGCTGCTTTGGATACCAGAGGCCAGGACACAATCTCATTCATATTACTTGGTCTGTTTTATGCAGTGACAGCATAGAAACACAAGACTTTGGTGTTAGTAATGGGGTGGTGCTGTATCAGAGCCTGCCTTGTTTAGAAAGGAAAGAAGCAATTATGGTCTGCATAAAATTTTTAAAGGTAGCTTTTTCGCAAAGGTGATCTCGTAACTAAGTATTCTAACTGCTTCTTATGGCTTTCCTTATAGGCCGCCATCGCTGCATTGGAGAAAACTTTGCTTATGTTCAGATTAAGACTATTTGGTCTACTTTGCTTCGTTTGTATGAATTTGATCTCATCAATGACTATTTTCCAACTATAAATTATACAACAATGATACACACACCTAACAACCCCGTTATCAGATACAAGAGGAGGTCACTGTAAATTCTGGAGCTGAAACCGTACCTGTGTAAGTTGCATAAACTAACAGATAAAATGAGTGGTGGATGGAAACTCTTGCATCTCCTGTTAGGAAAGCAACAATAATCTACCAAATGCAAAGTCTTTGCATTTATTTCTCATTGCGTTTTTACAGAAAGTGTCTTTTCTATTTGTGTAACATGTTTAAGGTGCATGCCAGCTCTTTAAGATAAAGTAATTTCTATAAATGCACTCTTTGCTTATGAAAAATAATGGAAGATTACTTTTCCCCAGATAAGGAGGGGGTACCTTACCTCTGTGTCCAGTTACAGTAAATCCCTCAGGGAACAGGCACCCTCAGGGAAGGGAGGTGGTGGTGCCCTGCTTCTGATAGTTGTGGTTCTGCTTGGAGCAAACGAGGCAAACTTGGCTAATACTTGGCAGTGCCCACATAGGTATTTAAAGAGAGGTTACTGTACAGCTGAGCAGTGGCAGACTCCAAAGAGTCCCCGGAGGAGTCTTTTCTGAGAATAAATTACTTAAATGCCTAACCTGAAGCAGTTGTAGAATGCTTAGGTTGAGAAAGCAACAAGTAATTTTCTAAAAATTTCTGAAAGTAGTGATCTCTGAAAGCTTGATGTAAGTGTGAAAGTAACAATATGATGATACGAGCAACATTAATTTTGTAAATAACATGTTTGTGTATAAAATGGTCACAAATTAAGTGACATAGCTGAATGTTGTCCCCTTTTGTACTGACTCATGCAAGATTGTTAACTGGTGCTTGGTTCAGGGAGTGGTGATGATAAATGGCTCCCACGATCTCTGAATTAAATTTCTAAACAAACCTCTCGTAGAAGTTTCCTGTGCTCAAGCCTGGCAATTCTGAGAAGCTTTTGTGAGTAAATTTGTAATAAACTAACTCTTTCCTGTAAGTACGAAGTCAGTCATGCAAAGAGCTCCCCCCTTCATCAGTGCTCACTGTCGTGAGGGCTTTGCCCTGTCTTTCCTGTTCTAAATTCAGGTGTGACGTCTAAAACCTTGTGTTTGTATCAGTCACAGCAAACAAGGAAGTGCAGTATCTTCCCTTCCAGCCCAGTACGATGTGACCAGTGTCTGCAGGAAATCGAGCCTGTACCTGTCCTCCCTTCTCACTAGAAGCAGCCTTTTGGAACTTGTAAAAAGTAAAACTGCAGCCACCAGGAGCAGGAGGAACAGTGTGAATAAGGGAGTGGTTCTTGGGCACAGTTAAAAGCATGAAGTCATCTTTATTTCAGTACTTTGACAAAATACCCATAAAATTCAAAACTTCTACCATTACAAAAATAGGTCTCTACAAGTGATATTCTGTCTGCACTGCCAGTAGCAAATACGACGAGTCGTGACTTCAGTAGCCTTGCCAGAAAAAGTGCAAGTAAACTTCGCTGAATGTAATTCAATTTCATCAATACACAAGTTTCATCTTTGCACCCTTTTGATAAATACACACTTCATAAGTTAATCACTTAAATTAGCATTCCACAAATATACATGTAATTTAATGGGGGCTGGGGGAGGTTGGTTTTTTTCATTGTTTTTGTGTTTTTTTTGAAGACAAAGTGCCTATATACACAAACCCCTGTCTGCTGTTCCATCTGTTCCAGGATGGAACAGTGTACAATTGTCCAGCTGTGTTCATATTGGTCCCACAATATACACATCATACAACAGCACAGGAAGAGCACAGGGTTGCAGAAGGCAATCACTTAACACCACTGCCAGTGACAGAGGGGGGTATTATCTCCTCATACCAGCGTGCAACTGAGTGTATGAAGTTGACCCTGTAAGAGGGAGAAAGAGTTTCATCATGATTAAGAGGGAGAAAGAGTTTCATCATGATTACTTGGAATAAGCAGATGAGGATTCACCAATGACGTGTTATTTAGATGAAGAAGCGCGAAAGATCTTACATGGGAAATCTTACAAGAGCAAAACTCCCTCAAATTATGGATTTTATGCTGAAGAAAGACTTTTAATGCAGTAACTGCAAAAATTCAATTTGATAAATTACGTCCCATTGATCTGACAATTTTCCTGATGCATTCCTTTTACAGCACAAAAATTACCATCATCTGTGGGATAAAAAGGCTGTAACTTCTGTAATCAAAATGGTAGGAGAAGAAAGTGTTCTTGTGCTCCCACTCAATCTTCTGGGTACGTTTTTCTCCATCTATCTTAAAATCTTAGTAAGATGCTAACTCACTATTTGCTGCATATTTAGTAAAGATCAGGGAAAGTTAGTGTTACCAATAAACTCAAAATCTGTAGTTAAAGCACTCGGTCTGTCTTTTTTCAAATAATTTTACAATTTTCTTTTTAATGAGCTTTTTGCTACAGCTCAGAATAGCCTCTTATTTAAGGCTGAAAATGCCTAAAATCAAAGATGTTTGTGCTGTATCTCCAAGAGCCAGCACACAGAGTTTACAATGTGGAACCCTGCCTTGCGCTGGGCAGTAGCCACGGGGCGACGGCCTGACCCTCACCTGACTGCACGCTGCCCAGTCTCCTCTGCAGGGCCTCCAGCCGGTGGATGTAATCCGTTAGAGCTCTTTCGGGATCATAGTTCTGCAGCTGAGAGCAGGCGAAAGAGATGGGGTTTATATCAGTGTGCACACTGTGGAACCTAGGGGCAGAAAAAGATGCGTGGTTTTACAAAGCAAATTCAAGTAAAGCAAAAGTATCAGCAGACATAGCAAAATACTGTAAGCAGGGTACTGCCTGCATGTCCCTCACCTTGCCCTTGTGGGAGCCAGCACATTATACCCATTGAACCTCTCTGCCATTTATTGCCCAAGCCACCAAACTGCCTCCCCCAGAGAAACCACTGCCCCATAGCCGTTTCTTTCTACTGCACCTGATCTGTTGCTGCATTTCTCTAGGACAAAGACTGACCAGCAAATTCCTACTGAGACTGTAGCAGAAGCCATCGTAGACTCATGTTTGCTTTTCTATTAAGAAGCTTGTGCGAACAAGGACACAGCCATCTTTACAGGATTCTGTCTCTCTTCATTACTTTCTATAAGCAAAAGTCAAAAGTGGCTAAAATAGTTGAACGTTTTTCCTATGTGAACTGCTATGGTTGCCGCAAACTAAGATTACAAATATTGAGGTGATTTATATGAAAATAAAGATCCAAACTGGCAAGAATCTGGTAATCTGTATAGCTTAAGACCCCACAACCGCATATGAAGTAATCAAAGCCTGATGGCACACCTAAAAACCTTGTCTTTGGTGAAAAATACCTGTTTTCAGTGGCATCGGATTCACTAATACCTCTAGTACAGCCAACCAGAAGAGTTTAACCAAGGACAAGCAGCAGAGCTTCCGAGCAACTCCCACCCATGCTATAGCCATGAGGCAGCGGTCATTCCTCCTCCTAGCCCAAGGGGACCAGACGACCCTCCCCAGACACAGCGAGCAGTGGGCTTGGTGACAGGGCCCAGGCTCAACAGAGGCAGGTAAATGCAGCTCCATCCAGTCACGTACCACCAGAGCCAAGATTATGACACCAACCAGAACAGCAGAAGTCTGCAAGCTTTGGCCTGGCTCAGGTGATGAGCAAAGGCTCCCTGAAGGCCTGAGATGCAATTCACTATGTAGCCTTAGAAAAAGTTTAAAACCTTACAGCATCAAAGATCACAAACCTTAGTGGTAAGCACTGATGCATTCATTTAGTTAAACAGTGTTCTGACAGAAAATAATAAATAAACTGTACTTATATTGAAAGTTCACAGGAGATCTATGAGACCCCATGTCTGACCTGGATCTGTAGGAATGCCTTTGTTCTCCATAAGCATCCATGCCACCAGTGAATGAATCAGGCCGCAATTCATTACCTAGAAAAATAAAAAGCAATGTCTTGAGAACTGAAAAAAGTAACACTTTTTGCGCTTTACTGGGAATTTCAAATGTGCCTCTCACAAAAATAGTGTTTAACAAATGCAGACACTTTCTGGTTGCGTCAGAGAAAACCAGGGGTGAAACCCCGGACTCGCTGATGCTAACAAGAAAACCCTCACAGCCTGATGGGCTTTTAGTGCAGACCCAGATAACCAGGAATTAATAAAGAAGCTTCTGATTCACCTTTGACTTCTACCAAAAAGAAAACCAGATTTCCCAAACTTTAAGCTATAAGAAAAGAATGACAGGCTTTTGTTCTGAGGAAAAGGCTGGGAAGGCCTGGCCAACAGGCCCTGTCACCGCTGCAAGGGGAGCTGTAATTACTATGATTCCTCTGTCCCCATCCTCAGCGTCCCTTCTCGGAGCTGGGGGCGTAGGTCTCTTACAAGGAACCCAATGACACCACCAAAATTGTTTTTAGAAACACTCCATAGGAAAGTTGCTGGTTTTTTTTTAATCCCACCCACAATGGAGCAAAACAAGACTGAAGAGAAAGCAAATAGATTAGTGTCTGTGCTGAGCATGGCAGAAACCTGAGAATTAGGTTAATCCAAGCAATTACAGCAAATGGAAAATGGAACAGCACCCCATTCATCCCACATGAGGAAAATACAAATAAAAACCATCTCCATTAAGCAGTGACTTGTGAATACTATTTTTTCAGTCATTGGATTACAATTTACCTGTGTTCTGGCTAAAGATATCCCTATTGATACTTAGTAGACCAGAACCCGTAACTCTCTGCCATCGACGAACCAGGAACTTCATCCTGCATTTCAAATTAAAAAAAACAAAACAAAAAAAATCCCTTGAGGTCAAATGAAGTAGTATGCTAAAAATAATCTCCTGCTTGCATTTTGGAAGGCATGAGAATTTTTTGAACACCAAGCAAAATTAATAGATGGGCATCTAAAAACATATGAAGTAGGATCAAGAAGAAAACATCCTTATATACATCCCTGAAAAAATATCTTTTGTCCAAATACGCCTTCAGCTTCACCACTGCAATTTCAGTGATTCCAGAGGTGCTGCAAAAGTCTAAGATGACAGCAAATGGCTCAAGCACCTCAACTACAGGGCATCAGCATTTTAAAAATCATAATAAATATGACTTTTTGCTCTGTCACATCCCCAAAATTGTAACCACAGAGCGCTGTGAGTAAAAGGCTCTTTTACAACAGGCATATGAATAGTTCCTTGAGTATCTACTACACACAAGCCCAAGATCAATAGCAAGAAGAACTATTTGGTGGTTCAAAGGTCTGCTAGCAACATGGCAGCACTATGCAGTAATGACCTTCACTTGTTCTTTCTCATCTATTCCTACCCACCCTCATTGTGAGACCTAAAGTCTTGTGGATTTGAAGGACTACCTAGATGGATAAAATTAGTTCATTAATTTGTATTTTACTTACATGTAAGAATTTAACTCTTAAAAGAAATTAAGGTGCAGAAAATACCTTTGTAAATAAGTGCATAGGCTAGCATTGCTAGTCTTTTTTTTTCTAATGACAACTTTATCCAATACACTCCATCTTTGACTGATACAGAGCCATTTTCAACTACAATCAGACTGCTTATTCCTATTACAGATTTTATCACCCAATTTGTCACCCTACACAGTATCTACTATAACCACAACTACCAAAAAAGTCTAATTTAAAGAGGATAGAACATGACAATTTCTTGTTTCCACTAGAGCACTAGAAAAGTATACATTAAACTGCAGTGACATCTGTTTGAAATCTAACTTCCTCCAGTTTACCTTGAAATTGCAATGGACACTCTGACTGCAGAGCGAAATCTTGTAAATGCCTTGGAATGGTGCATGATTTCAAGGCCTGTGTAGAAAGGCTGCCCACCCATTCGTGCAATGAGGGCCAGCGTGGCTTCTTCACACTCCTGGAATCCGCCTAGTAACAGGAGCAAATATTTTTTCTGATATATGAGAGCTTTCCGGAAGCTCTCTGCTCGTAGGTATTTGCCATAAATTCTCTACAAAAAGGAAAAAAAAAAAGACCTCATAAGCTCTGAGAATTAGTACAATTCTAATACTTTTGACATCATGACTCCTACAGCATTTCTGTGATTGCTCATTTCTTGGTATCATGGAGAAGACTGCACTGCTACACACACTTGTTGAATGCAGCTTCATAATTTGAGGATGACCTGAGAAGCAGGAAATAGAGCACACATGAAAGGACAATGTAGGTGCTTACATATTCTTTGAGAGAAAAACTACAAGCCAGGTATCCAAGGATGAAAATTCTTAAACTAAATTAATACTGGTTTACTTAGAATAAGCAGTGAATGCAATGAAAATTAGGCCCAAATCAAAATGAAAAAAGCAGCTGTAGTTAGTGTGTGGGCAAGAAATTCTTCTTACCCTTAAAACAGCATTTTCAGAATCTGATCCCAGTTCTCTGAGGAAAGCTTCGCTTCTGAGCTCTGCTCTCAGCTTGGAGAGTTCCGCATCAGCTTGCTTCAGAGATTTTTGCAGTGACAGCTTTTCTCTGTTCCAAATTTCCTTCTCAGAGGTATCGATATTAACTCCAACATCCAATGAGTGTCTAGAAGACTGAAGATGAAAGAAATCGAATTTGAACTACACAGTTTGGAAAAGCTTGAGCTGTGTCATTCTAGTCATTCGTTTGGAGGAAAGCTCATAAAATTACTGAGAGAAAAACTACCCACTGATTGGATTTGAGGCTACCCTTGCATCCTAACACTTCAGGTAAGTGAGTTTAGGAGCCTAATCAATGTCCTAGAAAAATATTGTTTCCCTCCAAAAAAAAAAAATTCCCCTCATTGGATCATATCAGCTTCATGATGATGAAGCTATCTGATCCATTTGCTACTCATCACAGTAATGAGATCCAGATCAAAAAGAGAAGCATGTGGAATTTAAAGGGAAAGAGCAGTTACGGAAGCTGGGTAAAATCACAGTTTCCAGTAGACAGAGTGAATCCATGTATCTTGACCACAGGACAAGAATAACTCACACCCATTTACTTTGCTGCAGGGAAGCCGAGACAGACAGCTCAGTCACTGCCCCCTGGGTGACCAGGACAAAAAGCATCGAGGTTATTTCACACGCTATGTTTTTATGCCTATATATATATACATCATTATTATCGGTGCCATTGAAGACATACGTAGTCTCCAGAAGGTTGTCTGTGCTGGTATCTTCTCAGTTCTTCCTCGAGTTTCATAACAGCATTTCTCAAATTATTCTTTTCTTCACTCAGCCTGCTGACAAAGCCCGTCAGCTCAGCGTTTTGTCTCAGCAGCCTCTCGGTCAATGAGCCAGACAGAGTCCTGTGTGGCAGCCCCAGCTTCAGCTGGAAGGAAGAAAGAAAACCAAACACAACTTGTATTAGATCCAAGTTGCCAACTTGAAAATACCTGGCTTACAGGGAAAAACTTTTGTAGAATAATGACAATAAGTTCGTAATAACTTATCTAAAGAAAACTTGCCTGTACACATAAACTATAAATTCATGGGACTTTCTCTTCTATGCTTAGCCTGTGTAACACAGAAGAATATTTTCATGCAAGGTCAATTGTACCATCTGTAACAACTTGCAAAGCTCTTCTACTATGTTTAGATTTATCTAACTTAGAGGAAAAGAAAAGCCCCAAAGCTTTTTCCGAGCCATGCTGAAAACACTTGCTTAAAATGCAGGTAAGGGCTTAGCCAAGCTCACTTCAAATCAAACATTGCTGAAGTCTTTGTACCAGATTGCCTCATTTAATTTTTTACACAGGGGCACACATCTCAATCTTCAACTGCCTTTCCTTTGTCACAAGATTCAAAAATTTATAATTAAACTGGAAAAGTTTTAATTCAAAGGTGAAAGTTCACTTTTCAGGTAATTAAAATTGAAAAAAAAATAAAAGGAAAGGGTTTCTTTACACTTCAACTCCAAATCAGCACACTCACTGGAGCAGATTTCCCTCTAGAAAGTACAGACCTGGATAAGTACAGACTTAACAACTCCTTGCTGGATTCTGCAAACTCTCCCACTAAAGCTACAACACTGCACTCTCACCTCTTCCAGACAGGACAATCCTGGCAGTTTTTGCAACTCTGAAAGAACTTCATCAATAGCATTTTGTATCACAATGAAGTCTTGATCATCTGCTGTTTCAAACTGTAATCTGAAACAGAAGCGATAGTGTCAGCAGCAGGTACACCATCAGCATAACTGACAGGACTTCCCATTGACCCACATTCATTATGACTTCACCAAATCACTGCAGCGGAGTTACTGAAGATGTGGCAATGTTTTCAAGACTGTGCAGTGACTCTAAATTAAATTGGCTCAATTTTATGAAGTATTCGCATTGAGCAGTTTCCACTAATTTTGAGAGTTGGATATTCCACATGCAGCACATTAAAAAATGGGATTCTGCTTCCCACAAATTTGTTCAGTCTATGGGAGGAAAATCTTAGGGTATTTTCAAGATACACTGCATTCCACTTTGCCCAAATGTTTCAGAATAAACTGTTAATATTAGATCACGATCACAGCAAAATAAAAACAGATTCAAACTTCTCAACAACCTACTACCATGCTATTTTTTTTCCTTAAGGATGCAGTAACGGAGGAAAATAAGAATCAAGATCAGTTTTACTTGACCATAAAAGATTAATTTTTTTCTAAGAGCAAGGAGGGTGATCCATAGCAATAATCCGTATATTCATCCACTTATACAGTGAATTCTCTCATTACTAAATTGTTTTAAAATTATCTACCCACACCATACCCAAATAAACCTTAAAACTTTTCACAGAAAAAAAAGACAGTTCTGCTGTAACTTACAAAGTTAAACATGTAAGATTAAGAGCAGCACTTGATACTCTGCAATCTTGTCTTACATGAGCATATCTCAAATAATGGCATATACTATGAAATTACAGCTCCAAAATCAGTTACACCTGCAGTCTGTGAATTTGATTAAAACCCAATATATTATCTTGCTGGTTGCTAGTAACAAAACTGAGTGGATGAAGACTGGCCTAACCTGCTGGCAGCTTTCTGAGCCAACTGCTTCAGCTTTGGAGATGCGTTTTGCAGCTTCTGTCTGACATTTTCCAGAATTTCAGTAGCAGCAGAGAGATCTCCTCCCGTCAGTGTGGGGTAGGTTGCTTCATTTGTCTCAGTTCCTTCCATTTTTTGCTGGAGAACCCAATTCCTTGTTCTCTCATTGGGCATGTCCCAGGTATTCTGGATATAAATATGTATTTGTTATATATGTATATTTATAAAATGCATGCTTTAAAACAGAAAACCTTGATTCTGAAACACACTCAGAAATTGAGGAAAATAAACAGCTCTGACACAGAAGGGAGTACAGTGTGACTACACTACTGTTGTAGTGTACCACTAAACTACGGTTTGTGAATGGTATAGTGAGCATGACGCCTCTCTTGACTTAAGATCCAACAATCACACAGCGACAGTGTAAATCCATCCAAGAAACTCAGCCAACAGGAAGCCAGCCAGCCTTTCTGTTTCTTCTGCCAGCAGCTCCTTTACCAGTTGTGCATGTAATTTGGGCAACTGTGCCCACCTGTTTCAGTGACTAATTCATAGTGAGAGGAACAGGACTGGGAATGCACACCACGGTCATGGAAGTCAGCCCCCAGTCACAGGCAACCATGACGCTGCCACAAGCAAAAGAATCCACTGAACACATTCCTCATCCTCACCATAACCTGATGCTGGCCATGGAAGAACTGCTGGCCCTCCCAAGAAAACCTGAGTCTACAGCTGTGGCTTTGAGTATCTGACCATAGTGTGGCACCAATGAAAAAAGCAGGGTGTTGCAAATGTCACAGGAAGCAGCAGGAGATCCATTATTTGAAACTTCAGGCAGAAACTGCAATGCAGATCACACTGCCTGCTGCTGAGGAGTGGAAAAAGCTCCAACAGCCACCGCCAACCTGATCCCAGGAAAGACTCTTCGTTGACCACAGTGCTGGCAGTCACCTCTGAGCAGAAGAGCAAGGTGCATAAACTGAGCATGGCAGGAAGGCTGATGCTATCACAGTTATCAATATATTCAACATCCTGCCTCCAGCTGTGGGTAGTTTACAATGCCTCAGAAGATTATAAACAGTAGCCAAATGAGATGAAGAAAACAATTTCCTTCCTTGCTCCACAGACAGACAGCTGCCAAAATGGAACAATGGCAGGACGGGCAAAAGCATGGTCAGCAAAGAGGCAAGTCCACTGCCAAGCCTCTCTGGGATGATCCACAACACTTACCTTTTACAGGGAAGTTTCTAAAGAGTTTTAAAAATAATATTAAAATAAAAGTTTTTGAAACTCTTTTATGAGAAAGAAAGACGTACAGGCAACAGTGGCTCCAACTTTCATTCATCTAAAATTTTTTTTTTCACCTTAATTTCTTCCTTTTGTTTTGTTTGCTAACATATATGCTTGTTTGATTACTTACTCATTTAATTATTGAAGTTGTTGGGAGATCACTTTTAAATGTTTCAAAAACCACTTACGGTTTATGAACTGAAGATGAAAAGTACTGACCTGGAGAATTCCTGAGTAGTAATAGCTCATTCCTGCTACTGGGTGCAGGGAATATTCTTCTCCGATACTGAGACACAAAGTGCTCGTATACATTCAAATGCATTTCCCCTGCTCACCCTCCTCCTTACACATCTCTACAGCTTCATTTTCAGAGGATGTGTGTGAATAGTTTTAGGTAGCAAAACGGGAGCGCTTTCCCTTCCCCTTTCTCTGCAGCCTTTATTTTATAATCTGTAGGCTGTTTTATAGATTGAGTAAAGGCACAGTGAGACACAATGCTAATTGAAAAAAAGAATTAAAAGCTAAATTGCACAGTTCAGCATTACACATTGCTTTCAATCCTATTGTACCTCATTTGGATTGTGGCTTGGTATCCTTTCGGCTTCCTTTCTTCTTTCATTCTCCTGCTCTTTTTTCTGTAGATCTTGGATTATTTCCTGCAACTTCTTTGTTTCATTCCCTAATTTATGAACTTCTTGCTTCTTTTCTCCAAGTTGCCACTGAAGGTCTTCTACTTTGGACTCCAGTTCATGGAGTTTCTTCTGTGCTATTATGTTAGCATCTTGTTCTGCTTGCAATGCTTTCCTCTGGATCTGCCTTTCCTTTTCCATTTGCTGTCTCACTTGCACAGACTCCAGTTTGTACTTCTCCATCTCACTTACTAACTCCACTATACGATCATGCTTTTCATCCATTTGTTTCTGTAGCTCTTTAAGTAATTCCTCAGATGGATTAGGTGTTCCAGTTTGTCCCTTATCTTCGGCCCTTTGGAGCTGAGCACATAGCTCTTTTTCCCTTTCTAGGGCACTGCTTATTTCGAGAGCTCGAACCTTCTCTGATTCAAGAAGCACCTGCAGCTCAGAATTACGGCCTCGTTCACATGACAGCTGGGCAGCACTGAGTGCTTCTTGGGATTCAATTTTCTGCTGCAGATCAGTTGACAGTTGTTTCTCTTGCTCCAAAAGTTTAATTAACTGTAAGTTCTTTTGTTTTTGATCTTCAAGTGAAAATTTTAAATCCTTCCATAAGAAAACAGAAGAAAAGAATTGATTAAAGCCATTTATTTTTACTTTTCATTATCTTCTACAAATTGCAAATACGCTACCTCTACACATGTTGCTTTTAATAGATTTTACTATTCACAATAACGTGAAAATACTCTGAATGCTGCAGCCCTATCCAACATTAAAATACATTACAGATGTCCTTATTCTAAAATCAGATCTTCTCATAAAAGAAAAATATTTGTAACACATACTTTTTAATGAGATACAAACAGCCATAGGTCTGAAGTTGAAGATAATTAGCTGCTTTTACTTTCTAAAACTGTGACAATGATTTTGTAAGTTAAGATTTTGACAAGTAAATAAATCTAAGCTGTTAAAGTGTCTTAATACTTGTAGCAGGATACCCGCTCTCTCTCACTGTATCAGATACTGCAGAGGTACTATGGAAGCTACTACTGCATTTTGTCCTAAACTAAACTCCCTAGCTTGGTTTTCATGAGGTGAAACTGCTGGCTATTAAAATGGAGACAAACAATATAACTCCTTCAATAATACTCCTAAATACTATCTTATACGAGGGATTTTGTGGTGGAGGCTGGCTGTACCTATGTTAGCAGTCTGCCCCCTTGAATATCTGAGGGCTATTCTACAAAATAGAATCTTTTCATATTGGACCTGACAAGCACAGCTGTAAAATTCCTGCTGATTCAAAATGGAATTTGCCTTTTTCTCTCCTTGCCACACAGCTTCTGTACATCTTTTCTCAGCTATAGATGATACAACACTGCTGTTGAAGACAGAACATGGAGCACATATTGAACAAAAAAGTAAGCTGAGACGAAATATTAACCAAAAGAATATTGGTGTGCTCCTTGATGTTCCAGACCATTTGGAATTACGAATACCTCAAGCTCTTCTCTTCCTCTTTCCTCACTGCGTTCCATTTTAGCTTTTTCCTTTTCCAAAGCCCACTGTAGCTCTCTCGATTTTCTCTGTTCGTTGGACATGGTATCCTTGAGAATGTCTAGCTCAGCTGCTTTTTCTTTAACTTCAGTCCTAAAAGAGAAACGAGCAACCTTTAGATTACGGCTGTAATACTATCACAGTGGCATTGTTAACTTTATTACATCTTGCACACTTAAAACACTGCTAGTGTAGGAGAGTAGCAGTGAAAAGTCTATTTAGAAAAACAAATGTAACTCAAAAAATAATAAAAAAAAGTTGCATGGATGAGAAATGACAAAAAGTGTGTCCATCTTGCTGACTTCGTAGTTGCCCTGTTTTATTACTTCATGTCTCAGAGACAGCTATTTTTCCAATTAATCCAGTCACTGACCAACATCTGAAGGAATGTAGGGGAAATGTATCTTGCTGCTGCATGTCCAAAGGAAATAATAAAAAAAAATAAATCTATCCTGAAGGAGGGAGGAAGAGTATATATAAAAAAAAATAATCATGCCCTGAGTTTTCCTTTTTTATGCACATCAATTTTCCATCAATTTGCAAAAGAGTCTTGCTCCTGATGGTCGATAAAAACTATCAGCTCATCTATAAAGTAATACCAATTAAAACTCTTCATTTGTTATCTATGAACTGCACATTAAGATACTGTTCATGGGAACATCCATCTGTTAAAGACATAAATAAGAACAGCTTTCTTGAGTGACAGGTGTTTGGTACCTCTGCTGTCGACCATGCCAAAGCAATACTTAGAAGTTACAGAATTTCACACGGAAGTACTTGCAAAGTCTTCTTAACTCTGCAATTTTTTCCTCTGTGTTAAGTTTCAGAAGCAGAAAAAGCTTTAATACAGTTTATTTACTAGCTTGTATACAGTAGTCTAATGTGTCCAAATTTAAAGAGACAATCAGTATTAATAAATCATTAAATCAAACTATGAATCAGATCTTCTTAATCTATACAATCACATTTTCTGTCAAATGGAATGGAAGTCTAATTTTTGACAGAAGTTTTACCGATGGTTTACAAATTGCTTTTATAGAAGCATTTGCATTTCATGAGATCAACTGCCTTAATTAAATCCGTATTATGATTTGAGACAACACAGGAAAGATCATCTTCACTGTCAATACAGAAAGGCTGGCACTGAAAGCCGCACCTGATGGTTTCTAGGTCCTTGAAGTGCTTGTGCTGTGCTTTAAGGGTTGTTTCAAGGTCCAGTTTGACTTGTGCCAATTCATTCTTCAGCTCAGCACCCACCATTCTCTCTGAATTCAGCTGCTCCTGAAGCTCAGCTGCTCTGTCCTTTGTACTCCGGAGTTCCACTTGCATCTCCAGTATCTGTGACTGCTTCTGATGCATATTAGAGTCCATCATTTCTAATAAAAGTACCATTAATATGGAAATTACTTAGTAAACAAACAACACTGTCTATTACCGTAAAGTTTCCCCTAGCACAGAGAATGACCACAAGGCTACCACTAAGAGTGATACTTTAAAATAGTTTACTAACTATCCAACTTAGATAATTTAAAAGCTGTTGAACCTAAACAACGAAGTGCTTACATGGAAAATAACCTTAAAGCAGAACTCAAATTTTTATAGTAATTAAAATAACTCTGTATCACTTTCAATTTGGTACAAGTCATAAGAACACAGACCTTAATTTTCGCAAAATTAGTCCAATGAGATTGAAAAAGATGAAAAGCGTGCATGGTCAGAACATGAATGTCAAAGCTGGAGAGCAAAGTAGGTCAATTTTTTTTCACCTACAGCATCACCAGCCTTGCCATACAAGCATTTGGAAATATATTACCACAGAAGTTACCTTGACTTTTTGAATCAATCTCTTGTTCTCTCTTTGGATTATTTTTCTTACTGTTCATCTGATCATGTAATACTTGAATCTCCATCAGCAAACTTCTTCTGTCTGCACTTTGAAGACAGTCCATTGCTGCTCTCTGGTTAGTGGCCTATTAGCATTAGAAGCATATTTAAAAGTAAACCTCCAGATTCTATTGGAATATTAATGGTGTGGATATTACAATTACTTATCTATTCATAGGGTATATATATATTTATTTTTTTTTTAAACATTTTCAATTAAGTCAATGTTACAATATGGGGAAGAAGGGGTTTTTTTAATTATTATTTCTCTACTAAGCATCAAAATTATAGAATCAAAAGAGCTATCCATTGACTGGCAAAGTGTCATTTTCTTCACTAATCCTTCCACATTGCCAAAGAGACGACTGACCTCTCTCTGTCTCATAGCAGCCCCATCGCTTCCTCTTCTTACTTCGTATCTACAAGCTACCTTTTCTCTTAGATGGTGTAACATCATTAATGAAATCAAGCTCAGGACAACTGTGTTTAGTTGAACTTGATCTCTGAAGGCTCTTTTTTTTTTTTCTAGAGCTTGTGCACACAAAAATCTCATTCCTGCACCACATCGGGTTGTTTTTTTCAAGACACCTCTTCTTTCATGTTTTTTTCACCCCTTACGTTGTCAAAACTACTAGTAATACATCTATTTTTAAATGGGTTTATACATTAATAATTAAACTCTAAGGCAGACAATCTCACTTTAAATAAAGTATGTTTTATGTTACCTGCTCTTGTAGTCTCTGCTCTACCTGATTCATCAATGTCACTGCGTCTCTTACGCCCAGTCCTGACAGTTCAGTTTGAAACGCAGCAAGAAGAACATTTTGCTCCCTCACAAAAAGCTGGTGAACAGCTTGCAGAAGTTCTCCTCGCCAGTCTGGGATGCCTTTCGGAGATTCAGTACTTGCATAAATCTACAGTGGTAGAAAACCAATTTAAACAGCAGGATTACATCAAGAATGGTCATTATAATTTTTTGTAAGGTGTACATTTTCACTGGATATTCAGCTTTTCTTAATAGCTACATAACATTCATACAAATGGATGTATTTATTGTACACATTAGGATTTCTCCTGCAAGCACAAATGCCAAACTTTTATCTGTGTTTTAGATGGAAGCAATTTAGTTTCTTAGAACTGCAAACGTAGCCCTGTGGAGGTATTATTTATGTTACTGTATCACGTTATCCTTTTAATTGTTATGACACGTATGCTCCTGGACCTTCACAGTGCTATGTGATAGGGGGGGCAGACATTGTGCAGGAAGCATTACTTTTATGAGATAAAGTCAATCCCCCCATTTTGCATGCTGAGTAAACACAGAAATAGTAGAAGCTGCCTACATATATCCAAAATACTCACTGAGGTAATTAGACAGTCAGGTCCTAATAAGATTTAGCAGATTAATGATGAATGGTGTGTTCTGTTTTACACAATTTTTCCCCTCTTTTCTCTCACTACAGTATCTTTTTAATAGCATCCAAGTTCTACTACACCAATACATAACAACATTTTAAAAAATCTACTTTTAACAGCTACTGAAAACGTGCTTTCAAAATACAAAGACTTTTAAAAGGTCAATCTGTGCAGTCAAAAGCTATCTGTGCAGAACAACAAATGCAAGCTGCAATTTGAGTTATATTTATTTCCAGAAAGTGTGATGTGCAGTTTTATTGCATATTTCTGAAATATTTTGCTTTGCAGCAGTATATTTAGAGCATTTAAACTTGAATTGTGAATGCGCCTTGTAAGATTATCATACATTATTTTTTATTTAGATAGAATCTTGTATTATTTATACCTCAGCTTCTCTGTGGCGTTGCAGCTTTGCAATCAGGTCTTTCAAAGATGAAATGGTGCTTAGAAAAGCTTTCCTTTCCTCAAGCCAAGACCCTGGCTCTTGCTTAAGAGGTGGCATCTCTCTCTCACCACATGGAAATTCAGTGAGAGACAGCACCCGTGTGCCTTCATGATGGACTGCTCTCAGCAAACCCTACAATAAATACAAAAAGAAATCAGTAGTGCCAGTCCTAACAACAACAGCAACAACAACAATAATAGTAATGTTACGTCATACATACTGGAATACTGGAATTTGTGAACTGATCAGCATAAGGAAGCTATTTATGCATCCTCATATCAAAGACAGAAGCATCACCCAGTTCTGTATCTGCCAAACAGCAGAACTTATTAAAGAGATGGATCTTGGTTCAGTTTCAAAATGAAAACTCCCGAAGTTCATCTGTCAAATCAATACTCAAATTTTGAAGTGGTTGCTGCTGAAAACATTTTAAAAATAAAGTCCTGGAGAGCTTCCAGGTGAGCTTTGCAATTCACTTTTTCAAGTTACTATTAAGATAGGGCTTTGTTGCAAAAGACTTGTCTGATTGTTTTTTAAATGTAATTAAAAGCATGATACCCTTACTGTTTATAACAAACACATTTGTGTACTCTCCTAATATAGATATAATTATACACCCATAAAAATAGAATCTTCAAATTTGTGTAGTATATGATCACTACATTATCACCAACATACAATAATGATAATAAATTATAATTAAGAATAGTGCTATTTCTCATAATCATAACTTAGAATAAGCTTACAGTTACAAAACATGTATGTAACCTAATATAAAATGCAAAACCACACATCATTTCTCACAAGTATTTGAAAATGTATTAAAATATCCAACACTAAAGCTTACCTAAATGCCTCTCTTTCCACTAATCAAGCAGCAGCTAATTAAGCTTTTGGTAGTATCACTCTTGTTCCATAATAAAAATAATGATCAGTTCTATTTTACCTTAATTTTTTTTGGAAGTAAATCTGTTGAAGTTTCACCTTCATCTATTCCTTCAGATATCGTGTCAGATCCCTGGGTCTGAGCAAGATACGTTCTTTGACTCCAGTCTGAACTGGAGTCTAAAATAAAAGGAGAGAAAAACATGAAAGCTGGATTACTGTGAAACTTTGAAGAATGGGCATCAAAAAAATATTGTTGTCTGTTGTTGTAACAGGTGGTTCCATGTCACCAGAGTTAACTCTAAGCCTGGAGACTACCTGTTTTATAGTTCTTCCTTTTCAGCTTCAAAGTAGAAACAGCAAAACAAAACTAAAACACCATCCAAAACCTCAAACTTCAAAATCCTAGTTTAGTTCTAAAAGAGAAGCAACTCTCTACACAAACACTTCTGCCAAATGACCCTTGCTTAATATGCTTAGCCTTTGCCTATGAAAACAATCATATTAGTAATTTTTATTGCTTTTGCAGAAGTCAGTACCTGACACCATCTCGCACTGCTAGGGAGATGTAGCTTTAAATTCTAGCAAGAGATGAAGCAGCTGAGGTGAAGAGACAATGTAAGAAGAATATAGGACCTCCAGTAGAAAGAAAAAAATTAGCATCTGATGCCTCAACTCATCCCATCTCCACTCTAGTAATTTTCCTTCCGTAGCAAATTAATAGACATAGCATACTCAGCACCTTTTCTTAGTACAACAGACTTCTGCTGTGACGAGGGGAGTAGTTATTATTGTTTCTTAGAACACAAACTCTTTAATGCTAAACTCACTCTTACTAATGCAGATTTAATTTATAATGCTGTTTGAAATCTATAAAAACAAGTTTCTTACCACTAGAACCTCCGTCTCTACCTGGATACGGTGGAGAACACGCTAATCCAGAAACTGGAATTCCCTAAATGTAGGAAAGAGAACAATCACATCTTTTATCACCCCACACCCACTCACAATAAGGGGCCTAATTCTAAGGAGCAGGAGACAACAGCAGTAAAGTAATCAACATGGAGATGACAAAGATGGCGCTCAGTAGGGTGATTGCCACCTGTCCCTGGTTCACAGAGCAGGACAGGTGCCAGGCAGTAGCACAAGGAAGCGTCTCATGTTTGAGCGCACTGTGCCCCAAGCTTTAGTTGCTGAGGAAGGGGTTCCCAGTCTCTCCCAAGGCCGTGGAACACATCAGAAAGATTCAAAGCTTTATACTGAACATATGGTGGTTCACGCTTCACGGACTTGAAAAGGGAATTTCTGTGGGAGCAGCAAAAGCACAAAACAAAGTGATCCAATGAAGATGAAATAGGATACGCACCTCTTTAGCTCGCAGAGTTTTTATGACTTCCTTTAAAGTATTACATTCCTCAGTCAATACTTGCACTGCCACAAACTTGTCTCTTTTTAATGCTTCACATTCAGAGATATGCCTTGTCTCCATATCCATGATTTCAGCAGCATGCAGTTCTTGCATTTGGTCTATTTTTTCAGTAAATTCTCTTATGATCTCTGCAATCTCTTCTGAAGAGCATCCATTTTGCAACTCAATTTGGATTTCTGCATTTTTAACTAGGACTGGTGAAGTTTGGATACAGCTGTTGATTTCCATGGTCTTGTCTGTTTGTGATGATGAGCTTTTTCTAATCAGAGTAGACTCACCGGTTGGCCAATCACACGATACTTCTGCAGCCTTTTTGCTTTCAGGTTTTTTTGGCTTTTCCTTGTCTTTTCTCATGTAACTTGCAAGCCTCTCTTCTGCTTGAACCAGGTTCTCTTTGACTTTGCACAGGTCCTTCTGAAGATGCATCAGACTTGCTTCTTTTACCTGTAAATACGGAAAATCTGGACTGCAGTCCTTCCAACCACTTAAAAAAGAGAAATCTAACCCCCAAACAACCCTCTATGCCACTAGAGCTCAGATAGTCCTCTTTTAAAGCAGTCAGGACTCATGGTAACAACCATCATCTCCTAAGAAATACAGCTCTAGACCCACTGTTGCACTGTAGTGGAGTGTAAAACCACATTCTTTGGCGACACGCAAAGATGCACTCTACGGCATCAGCTCTGTTCCACCGACGATTGGTACAGAGAGACTGCTTTGCTTAGCGGCATCCTCCGTACAAGACGGAAGAACAACTCAAGCGCGCATATTTGCACAGTAAGTCCTGCAGAATCACTTCCTTTAAATACATTATGGAACAATCTGGTTCTTACTGCTAGTTCTTGCTGAAGTTTTTCTGCCTTTTCTCTGTAACTGCACAGTTCTTCCTTAGCAGCAGCTGCCTCTTCTTGAGCTTTCTCTAGTTCGAGTTCCTTAATAAGCACATTTTCTTTCGGACTTTCCATGAGTTGTGATCCTACCTACGTGGCAACACAAGACACGGAAAACGGTGAAGAATCTTACAAAGAGTACACTGTTAGCAGCACTGATCTCTTTCACGTCAATTTACCAAAGCCACAAAAGAAAAGACCACAGGGGACAACAACTGTCTGTTATTTGGATTAATGCAGTCTCCAAAAATTCAGACGGAAAGACAATTTTCCTGGATTAACTCCCACAAGCTGGCTACGCACGGCAGGAAAGGCTCCCGTCTTACAGTTTACTGCAGGCAGAAATTGGCTACCCCACACGGAAAGCACAGGGAGCGGGAAACAAAGTCTGATCATATTACTGAATTGACAAGATATTTATGACGTCAGTTCAAGCCGCACCTGGACAAAAGGCCTTAGAACCCTTTCCACTGGGTTCCATCATGTCTCTGAACTTCAGAGTTTTGGCAACCGAGCCCACGTGTGGGCTAGGAAGCACTTGGAAGGTTTGAAATTCTGATACAACATAACCAGTGGTGTATGGAAATCAGGACACAAGTATCACGGTAAAAAGTACTGATGGGAAAGGGAAATATCTTTGGAATCAAGGCAGGAAAGCAAGCCAAAGCAAACCAACATCAAAGCAGACATGAACGAACATCAGCAAATCACCCCACGAAGTACACAGACAAATTGCTGTCACTCCCTTAGCACTCCAATCCCTCCCATCAGTTTTGTCATTTCAACTTTGGTCTTTCTATCAACCGTGCCATGTAAAAGCCTAATTCACTCCATTCTGTCAGTTCAAAGGAAGAATAAGAAAGCGTATGTTCAAAATTGAAAGTCACCATACATTCATGAAAAGGCAAGATGTTTTTAATGCAAAATAGAAATTAATAGTGGAGCTCACCTAAAATAATACCCTTCCTCCAGAAATAATACAGCAATTAAGATCTACCCCACACAGTGCACACACTTCTATCCCTAGTCTCATTAAGAAACGTTTAATTCATTGTAGTTTACATAAAATAACTGATTTTAGTGAAAACAAGACAAGAGTTAATGGCATCTAATTACCTGGTGCATCCGTATTTCTTCTTGTTTAATGCATTTCTGAATCTCCCCTTCGTGTTTTTCTTGAACTACTTCTAATAATTGCTGAAGTTCTAAGAGCTTGTCTTCTTTCACCTTCGCTTCCTTTTGTGCAGTTTTTACGTTCTCTTTTTCTAGCTCCAAGTTGTGACTTACTGTTGCCAGTTGGTCCTCCATCTCACTAAGTCTCTGTGCTAAGAGTGATAACTTTGATTCCATCTCGTTTTCGGTTCTACTGCTCAAAGCCTCTGTTTGGGCACCCTTGCTTGCTTCCTCCACACAATTTGAAAGTTCCTGAACTTCCTGCATGAATTTTCTTTGCTCTTGAACCGCATTTAGCTGAACCTGACTCACGAGAGCAGCAGCGACTTTTTCCACTAGTGTCTTTTCCAGTTCTAATATCTTCTTTTTAAGTGTTTCTCTTTCAGCTTTGCCTTGCGCTTTCAAGTCTTGTATTGCCTTGTAGGACCGGCACAGTTCTGAATCTTTTTCCTTAACGCACGCGTGAAGTTGCTGCAGTTGCACCTCCATCTTGCTGATGGTGACTCTTGTATTTTCAACTGGGGACCTACACTGGCTTCGATCTGGCAACGCTACCTTCTCACGTGAGCCTTCATCCACTTTTTCAGTTTTCCCATTGCTCCCGTCTTGTGTTTTTTCCCTATCACCTTTCATCAGTGCACACGTATACTTCTCTGTTATTCTTTCATGCTCTTTTTTTAACATACTTATTTCTTGCTTTAGCTTGTTCATTTTTAAGTTCGTTTCCTCAAGCTCATTCTTTGTTCGAGATGCCTCTACATTCATGTCTTCTACTTGCTTCTCCAAAGCTGCTTTTTCTGCCAGAACCATTTCAAGTGTGTGTTTCAGACTGTCAGAATCTTCTTGAAAAGCACCGATGTCTGCAGGCACTTTTTGCTCAATATTTGCCAGCTCCTGCTGAAGCTTTTCAATTACATCATTCAACTGCTCGACTTCCTCATAATTTTTTTTCTTGACACGTTCTTGATCACTTTTCAAACATTCTACCTGGGCTTCAAGCTCCCGTATACGCTCATTTTGCTCTTCAATAACCTGGAAAAAAAAAATAGAACAAGAGAGCTTCACAATAGGTAACTATTAAACCCTTAGACAATTTTTCTGCTCGACTTCACAGCAACAGTTTAATCACACATTGAAACATCTTGTAAAAGAAAGTATGTCCTCAATGAACTTCTTAACAGAAGTTTTAGGAGAATTGGGGTATCTTCACATAGGACTGGCAAATTAGTCTGTGAACTGTGAACTTAATGAACTGCAAAATTGGTGCAAAAGCATTAAATGAAATGAAAGCATTCATAATATTCACAGAGATAAGAAACGCTGAAGTTGAAGTGTTCACAATACTTCTTCCCCCCAATTTGGTCTACAGCTCTGTATTGTCCTTCTTATCAAAAATTAAAAGGAAAAACAAGCGGAGTGCTCAGATCTGTGCTGTTCAATACTCTTATGCAATCATGGTTTAATATTATATTTTTACTTATTCCGAGGAACCAAGACTTATGAAACTTACAGATAAATTATCCTGCATTACATTACATACTAAATTTCCTTTTTTTTTTTTTTAAAAAAAAGCACCACTGAATCCTCAAGCTGTTCATGTACAGGCCACAAAGTATTTACACAAGCTCATGGGGCACATGAGTTTGCTAAAAACCCTATAAAATCCAACACGATCCAGAAGGTGTCACTGAAACATAACACTGAAAATAAGTCATTGTAGGGAAGATGGTAGTACAGATGTTGAGACCAAATTCAGCTACTTACATACTATTAAATATTCAGAAGTATTAGAAGAATAAGAAATTAAGGAGAATTTAAGACAAAAACTCAATCATAAATAAGGCGGAATAATAAAAAGAAAGCAAGCAAAAAGTATGCTTTGTAAAAAAAGATACCAAAGAGGGAAAACAGCCGAGCGTTGAAGTTTTGCTTCAAACTGAAGCACTGGCATTTTAAATTAAGGCAGCAATGGAAAACAAAGTAATTGGTGGAGGGACAGAGGGTTGTTTTTTTCCTTAAGCAGCTAGTAACAGAAAGGAGGACTCCAAAAAAATTTCAAAAGTACGTACTTTGTTGTCACTTGTGACTTCAAGTTGCTGCTGTAGTTTTGCAATTTGTTCATGAAGACGATCTATTTCCTGCTCCTTTTCTTGCATGACGCGAGCGAGTCTCCCAGCCACTAAGCGATGGTCCTTTAGGGTGGCATCTTCAGACTTCTGGATCACTAGTCCCAGTATTTCCATTTCATCCTACCAAAAAAACCCCCAAAACCACCTTACAGCTGCACATAACATTTTCTGCATGCTCTTGTACCAGTATTTAAGGCACAGGAATTAAAATAAACAAACTGCATGGAATGAGAAGTAATGATACGAGGTTTTTAGTATTTTGCAAGTTGAATGGTTGAATGCTTGAGAAAGAGTTTGGCATCTTGGCTTTTCCCAGGAATTTATTTCTGGGGAGGAGGGAGGATAAAGTTCTAGGCTTCTTTGTTACACAATTACCTTAAATAATTTGTTCTCTTGTTCAAGTTCTTGCAAATGTGTAGTGGACTCCTTTTGCTGAATTTCCAGTTGCATGTGCAATTGCTGAACTTCTTCATTTTTATTTTCAAGCTCTTCTCGAAACTGCTCCAGTTGTTCCTCAAGGTTTGTGACCTATGTTTCCAAAACACATGGCGGAAAAGGAATAAATAGCCATAGCAAAAATTAAATGTTGTGATTTTCAAGAGTAATGCCTACAATAGGCTGTTTGGCTATGCACAAACAAAAGAACGGGTACTCAGTGACATTCCGAGTCCTTAAATTGTATGGAATTTTAAAATCCACTAAAAATCAGCTGAAATCACTATGAAGTTTTTAATAAGGCTGACTTTGTATTCCAGAATCAAAATTAGTGTTTTAAGTCATAAGCATTAATATAGACATTAACAACAATTATCATGGCCAACAAGAGAATTTTAAAGGAATTTGAACTGCTGTCTCTCTGATCTATTAAAAATGTTCATCTGTATAGTTCATGAAAGTAAAAACCGACCAACCAAAATACAAGCAGAAACATGGAAAATCCAACAGCTATTTTACCTCCTTTTCCTTTCTGTCCACAGCTTCTCGTTCAGCTTGCAGCTGTATTTCAAGAGGTAATTCTCCCTTTACTATGATGGTGCCAAATTGTTTCCTTTCCTCCACCTTTAAATATACATCATAAATTAGTAACTTCATTTCCTTAGCAAGAAACAAATAAGAATGATACAGTTTTGTTCTCAAGAAAATAAGGAAGTAGCAAATACACAATAATTTTAGATCAGGCCATACCTTTTGCAAGTTGTCTGCACTGATGATTAAGGCTTGTTCCAGTTCTCTTATCCTGCATTCTAGTTTTTCAATTTCTTCATTTCGCTCTTGTATATCTCTCTGAAGTTGCTCTTTAGCAAGCAAAAGCTCACTGCATTTGTCTGTTTTTTCTTTTAGATGATTTGTTAACTGTTCAACCTGGTGACAATACAAACAGGAAGATGAATACACTGTACTGAGATTGGAATGGTTTGCTAGCAATAGCAGCAGCACTCATTTGTGACAGAGAAAAAAATATCCCTCTTTTTTTGTTTTTCCTCATAATAAAACTCCTACTCTTTAGGGAAAAGAGAATGTAAAGTTAGAATACCATGTTGGTACATCCAACAATCACAAACGGCATTTTTTAGAAGTGATATATTCATGCTATATCATTCACTCTCTAGAACTAATCTTGTCCTTCTGAAGCATTCGAACTTTCTAGTCAGTTGAAAGCAAGGAGCGTGCCATCCCTCTGCAGCCAACTAAAAAAACACCTTTAGCACCTACCGGGGAAATGTCTTGACCTTAAGGTCAAGAGGCTCTTAGCACCTTTGAGGTTCTAAAAATCTGTGACAAAATTATTCAAAATACGGAGTTGATTAGTGACAGACATCCTAAAACTCACTGAATCTTTAACATTGAAGAGAATTGCTACACCTCCAATATCAAGAAACAGCAAGTTTTGTTTTCTTGTGGTGTTAAATGGGACCAAACAGAAGTGACGGATGACATCATTTCACTTTCTGTAGAGGACAAAGCAACCAAATTAAGCATGCCAAACCTCAGTAGTTCAGACGTTTGCAGCTCAGAAACAATATATTAAAAGAGTAACCGAAGTAGAGAGATAGAAATGACCCCAGATCTATCAGTATTTCAGAAACGATTAATCAAAATTACAGATAAGAAACGTGTCACAAATCCATCGTACTGGATGCATTAGGCCTGATGCACAGAGTTATACTAAGCACTCGAGCAAGAGATGTGGAAAGTAATGTTTGTCCCACTCAAGAAACTGATTACAGTATTTACAATTAGGAAGTTGCAATGTAGCCAAAAGGTAGAAGACTCAAAGCATTTCAATAGATAGGAAAGAAGAAGACCAGAACATAAAGCTGACAGGATGGTATTACTGATGTTATCCATCCATGAGCAACATCCAAGTCTGAAGTGAAATGTCCTGAGACAGAAATGGATAAAGAAGAATCAGGTCTAGAGCAAACTTTTTATGACAGCCCGCTCTGGAAAAGACATGAAGTTATCAACAGAAAATGTTCACAGCATTCACGCAAAGCAGAAGAGCATTTCAAAAACCATGCAACGATGAAAAAGTAAAGCAGCCACCTCATAAAAACAGGAAAGATGATGATAAAATGTATACTTACGAAAAACTTTGAGTAACACTGTGACATCAAAATATACCATAGAGTAAGACTATGTGGCTCATTTGAGAGAAATTAGACGTAAATCTAATACAATACTGAGAATTCTGTCTGTAAACAGGTAACACGCAGCAGCGCTCACCCAAACAACTCAAAAAATACCCAAGGGACAGTTTCCCCATGTTCCCCCAACACCATTTCCTGGCCTGTGAATGGATGCAGGTTAGGTACATCATCCAATAGCTTCCTTAGGGGTACGCCGTCAGGGTACCATTTCTAGTCCTTCAGTACAAGTAATACCATGCGTTACCTCTCTGGTCTGATGTTCACTGACAGGCTGAATCCTTTGTGGAATCTTAAGCTGTTGTTCCAGCTTCTGTATCTCTTGCTGGAAAACGTCTCTCTCATGCTCTCGGTCAATTGCTTGCTCCTGAAAGGGAAAAAACAGCGTGGATGCACCATTTAATGTCAAAACTATCTAAATTAACTATATTACAACTTCTTATTTCTGTGAACGTGAGGCTGGTAACTGTAGTTCAGTGTTTTTAAAGTAGCAGAAGCTCTGGCACTTTCCACTAACAAAAACTACTTTCATTGTTTGGGCCAACACATTTCACATTTTTTAATAAAAAATTAGGACAGCATTGATACAAGCAGTATTATATCACAAGAAATGGCAGTTTTGTTTGTTTGGTTCAAAGTACACCCTACATAGAACAATAAGCCGGCGTTTTAGGGTTTTCTTTCCTCGTGTTCATCTTTGATGTATGTAGCATAAATAGAAATCAAGACTAGAAATTAACTTTGTGTTAACATTGATGAGGAGCCAACAGGAAAAAATACAAATTTTGCATTTCAGTTTTACTTGTGACTAGTTTCAATTTTATATTCCAGTCTGATACTTGGGGAATACATCTTCATACTGGAAATACAGCACAACTGGTAACATCCAGTGAAATATCTCCTTTAAATGCCACATTGTTAAACAGACAAACTTTTCAGATGCACTGAAATAGACTAACTGAAGTATCTGATACAAAGAGGAATGCTCTGACTAGCAACAAAATGTTTTGCAAAAGTTTAGGAAACCAGAATAAAGCTTCAACATTTACAAGTTGCAGATTCTAAAACCTCACCCGCTGTTTCAAGGAATCATCAGAATTTTAATGCTGCTGCTACAAACAGCTACTCATCTCAGCAGTCTGTAACTCTCCAGTTCGTGCTACTGATAGTCCCAAACTGTAATGCATTTATGACTATGGGACTTGTAATAGGAATTTTTACTTATGAACGTTATCCTATTATGACATACTAGTTTCAGTGAGAAAGAGAATGTTACTGCAGAAAATTAAATAAAGCAAATGCACTTGTGCCAAGAAGTATCTGAAAAATCTCTCCTTTAATACTGGATAGTAATAGATTATGTGGAAAAGGTGCCACAGGATGTTATATTTTTTATGTAGAAAATATTATTGTACCCTACTGCTGTCAGATAGAGAGTTAAATAAGAAGGCACAGTAATAGTAGCTTTCTCTAAACAGCAGCCATAGGACACTTATTGGGAATAAAATGGGAAAAGGAGGAGGTGGGGAAGATGGTGTTTGACAAAAATGGGGTAGAGTCTGAAACAAAACCACAGAGACAGCCTGAGGCAGGAAGAATTTGGGTACAACAGAGGCAGCTGCCACTGTGAATGGGGACAAATGCACAAATAATATAATCGGCTCAAAGCATAATATCTGAAGGTAGACTTTTGCATACTATGAAGGAAATTATGAAAGAAACTTAAGAGAAATTATGCTTTCAATTTCCAAGTACAAATAAAGGTGGCTACTTAATTCCAACAGGCTTTGTCGAAAAACATGGAAATTCCACAAACTATTAAAAATGAAGGTCACAAAGATTTATATTTTCTTATTAGTTTTAGAAGTTTCCCGTTAGTTTAAACATTTGAGAAGCCTACTAAGTTACACTGAGAAATACTGGGCAATTAAATTCTTGGGCTGGAACCTACAGCACTGTTACTGTTGCATGCTTCTTTATGTTCACTCAAAATCTGAAAAAATGTAGCACCACTTTGTGCTGAACAATACCTCAGCAGAGGTGCCCACCCATCCTCATGAAACCGACCTTTAACCCCTTTAACCATACTTACATCTAGAAATTTTCTTGTCTTTTCAAGTTGCTTCTCCAAAGCCTGGTTTTGCTGCCTTATGTCCATTAGTTCTGCATTTTTCTCTTGCTCTAGCTCTATGAAACGGTTGACCTGTTCCTCCAAGTCTATTTCCAAGATTTTCACTTGCTTCTGAAGGTCATCATACTCTTTTTCAGCTTGACGCTGTACTTCAATTTTTTCTTTCATTAGCTTTTCTGTTTCCTCCAGCAATTCTGGTTATAATAAAAGCATCACACGTTACTTTTAGACAGGAATAGTTAGCGGTATTGTGAAGTAAAACCACTCCCCAAGGTATCCATGCTGTACTCTGCAGAAGGATGTGAACTGGTTTGGGTTTCTACAATTTTTCTTTTTTTTGAAAATGTATTTTCTTCTGAGAAATAATAAAGATTACCACTAAAACAAATCCATAGTAAAATTACTATCCTTTAGTTAGTCTTCAGAGGACTGATGGTGAAGTTGTATCAGACCACTCCCCTGTTTAAGTTTCATATAAATCAGAAGGTCTTAGTATAACTGAATAGAAAAGCAAATGTATGGGATCAACTACGGCTAGAGTCAGCAGGTCAATGTAAACCCGAGATTAACGTTGTACAAGTACAGAAACCCCAACCCTCTTCTCATCCCCAGTGTCAGTAAAATCAATCCACTCACAGTCTTCATCATGTCTGATACATACAAATAATTTCAAGGAAATATTGAAAGACTTAGCGAGGTTGCCAAGCAGACAGAGAGGGAAATTACTGACCTGTAACTGGAGCTTTGTAAAATCAGTGTCTGCATGGATGCCCAATTTTGAGTCCTCATGAAAAGGCTGGCAAGCATATGTAGTAAAGCCCCAAACCACTCTATTAAGACTCTTAAGCCACAGCCCATTGAAGTACATATTAACTAACTGTACAAATCCCTTGAGGTAAAATCCAAACTGTAAAGTGCAATTACATTTGGAGAATCTTTAAAACATGATTGATATTTAGACAAAACCAATAAAATTTACTTTCACTATAGAAGAAAGATCCTTTAGGCACCATCATCTTACATCATACTTAATGAATTCTCATTTCTAGGTAACCATTATATATCAATATAATACAGTGCTTAGTTATCATAGCGAATGACTCAGCTGTATTTGGAAATAAAAAGAAAATAAAGGCTACAAAAATATTCCACCAATACCATCTAAGTATCTGTAATTCATAGGTGAATAAGATGATGGTTATTCATGAATTTGCTTATTATGCTTAGAAATGATAAGAAATGCTGTTAGCAAAATGTAAAACTGAGTATGAAATACAACTTCAAAGCTGCAGGCCAGTAAGAATTACGAGTAATGTCAGTAAGCCAAAAGCCCAATAATCCTGATTAACAATGTCAGTACGTGTGAGTCTTCCACCCAATTACAGATCGGCCATGCAACATACAAACACACCTGCTTGGGAAGCTGCATCGACTGCAGCATCTACTAGGCCTAGGAGAATAAAGAGAGAGAAAACAAAAAAAGAAGCAAAGTAATTTACATGCCAGCTATAGTTTTTTTGTGATGCAAAAATGTAAGAGAAAATGAAGCCAAAGATAGATATGGCATTTAATGACAAAGTTGTTGAGATAACTTAGGGAATGTGGTAAGTTATTCTGGTATGCGTGATATAACTACCAACACATATGTATAGAATTGTTCATCCTTCCAGCTGTTATACAGGAAAACAACTTTAAAATATGTGGAAACCTGAAACACATAACAAATAACTAAACTGGAGAAGGATCATCTTTACTATAAAATAGGAAGCAATAGTTTGTTCTTAAAATTTCATTGTTACACAAAGCAGATACAGGAACTGCAAATACACACCAAGATGTGTAACTTATAAAAACAGCAGCGTTATAATTTGCCACAAACTTTTAGAAATTAAATAAAATGCTAATTTCATTCTGCTGTTTACAATGTAAGCACTGCAGTCTTTGAAAGATCAATACCTCTTAAACACCACTGCTCCAATTTTTTCCCCTCTCCAACATTAAATATTAAGTTACTAGTTTAAGGAAGAATTTAAAGATTCATTTACATCTCCATCATTTGTTGCTTAAATATCAAGAAAACTTATCAAGTTAACATTAGGTATCTGGTATTAAAATATCGCAGTTTCATTAATGATTATCACATTTTTATTAATGATTACAAAGGGAGGGCGAGGAAGCCTTCACCAAGATTACTTATTATATTATTTGAAAGTATAAGAAAATCTCATAGAAAGATTGTGAGGAATACATACGCTGCTCGACTGGCCCCGCATCTGCTCTCATGGCATCCTTCTGTCTGGAGAGTAACTCCTTTTCTTCCTGGATCTGCTGCTGTTCAGCCTCTAACTCCTGCAATTTGTTACCTGTACACAGTAGTTCTTGCTCAAGATGGTCAATTACATCTATTTTTTCCTGTAGTTGTTTTTCCAGAAACGCTTTTTCATCTGCATAACCATCAATAAGGCCTGAAAAACATCAATTTGGGGGCAGATTTAACAGACAATAAAGAACAATTTGAATTTTTAGCATGGTGAAGTCACTATAGTATTCTCACGTGAATGCACGTGCATGTCAGATACTCAGCAGCCAACAACTTCTACTCCTGTCCTTGCTTTTCTTCCATAATGAAGAAACTCTAGGAAGGACAGTACAAGATCAAATATAGCTCTTAATTTTTTCTCAGCGCAAGACCTCTGGAGCAAACAGGAACTCCAAAACCAAGGAAAAATACGTGTGCAATAAACACAAGGTAAATAGGAAACTTAAATAAATTCCTTATACAGGAACAGATGATCAGATTTTGAACTAATTCAGGTGCCAGTGCGATTTTAGGTGCCTCAAGACATTTGTCTGACCTCAAACCACAGTTTCTGTAAGATCCTGGGTCTCCTGTAAGTCTGGTATCATATAGATCCCTCCAACACCGTAAGACACCAAAATAGGCCACAGGTGTCCACGTTTAGCACCTGAATCACTCCCAAAAGTCCTGTAACAGTTGACATATAAGAAATTATTTAATTTCTTTACTAGTAATGCACAATTTTTAAAATAGCACAGACCAATTAATGATCTTTTTAGCAGAGAATTTCAGACACTACCTTGAGAGTATGTCTTGTATGTTTTTAAAAATTACTTCAGTTTATCTGAGAAGCAGTTAGAAGCTTATTATCTTAGAAGCAGTTTATCTAAGGATCTGAGGGGGAGCTCTATTTTAGCTTTACAAATGGTATTATGGTTCTAAGAAACGGCACCATCCTGCAATGAGGCAGAAGTAAGCAAAAAGCTAAAGACTTAGGAAAAAAGAGAATTTCCTTGAGGCCTGCACAGACTAAACTGAGATCCTGTAATGGCACTGGCTTCAGAATATTCACGTCACTCACGTCACCTTCAGAAACACCTGTCCACAGAACACAAAATGCATTTTTATCGAGTGACAGAAGGTACTAAGCAGGACCCCAGATTCCCATGGTGAGGTGTGTTCTGTCATGTCTGAGACATGTCTGAGATGGTTCCAAATGATGTCTAAACTTTCTGTTGGACACACACACCTCTCTCACACACTTCTTCTTACTAAACCCACGGAATCCAGGTGGAACTTTTTCAACATGAAAATACTTTATCAGTATAAATCTATAGTCTTGAGGCAGTATTAATATCGATTTTATTCTGGCTCGAGTATATAGGAAAACTAAAGATATTTTACATTTGTTACCCATGTAGACAAAGTAAAACCGCTGTGAGCACTTAGTTTCATATCAGAGGAAGCCTATCAAGAAGGAAATTAAGCAATAGTGGTCTTTGCATATACAGTCTGAGAAGCACAGGTCTGGTCCTCATATATATCAATCATGCACTGCTGACAAAAGTTTTTTCCAGACTTTCCCCAGAAAACACAGCCACACAGAGGGACTGGCTGTTGAAACAAAAAATACTGAACTAGAAACATTAACATTTCAAAAAATTGAGACAATACAAATTCTAGTGGTTACTCCCACTGTATCAGATGTTGTTAACAACAAGGACTTAACAGACTGGAGGTTGAGAGGGCACTCACAGATTGGAGTGCATGGCCCCATCAGAAAGGTGCGAACAACGGAGAAGTCTGCTGAGATCACGTGGTGTTATATTTACTACTGCTTTCTCCCCCACCACCACCTTTTTTTTTTTTTTTTTTTTTTTTTAAGAGATGTAATGGAAGTTGTCAGAGTTTAGCAAACAAATTGGCCTTAGCTTTTCTATCACATTAGGTAACCTCTAAAACACTAGAAGTTTGAGAATGTCTCAGCTGCAGCAGTTTTCGTGATAAGAAAGAAATGATCAAAAACGACACATTTTATCTCAAGAAAAGAGAGAGTACCATCAGATGTATAATGAACCAAGACATTGCTCTGCATACCTCTCTAGGGAATTTGATAAGAGAATGTAGTTTGGGTTTGTCAGAGTATGCTCACAACTCAGTTCAATAAGCAGAAGAAATGAAGTAAAAAGAGTTCTACTACATTTTTGTTTTGTTATATCAACACCAAAAGAGAGGTGCCTGTCATTTAGAAGTGCATTAATTAAGTCCTAAAGGAGTTCACAGAAAAAAAAAAAAAAGGATGAAAAAAGCATTCAATTCATTCAGGGAAACAGAATTACAGCATGGTCGATGTTGAAAGGGACCTACGGAATCACTTCTGTAGGGAGGATAACTATCTGGTAATTTCTGGATTCCCACACAGAAGGCTGACAACATTCTAAAATTTGCAAAGAAATTGATCTAATATGCAATTTATTTTCCCAATTGATAGGCAAGTGAGTGCAAAGTTCAACAACTCATCAAAAAAGCTACGCACCTTCAGCTTTACTGAGCTCCAAAGCCAACTGCTCTCTGGCTTTGATTTCTTCATTAAGACGTTCTTGTAATTCTTCCTGATACTTAATAAATTCTGTGGCCTCTTGTTGCTTTTTGAAGGACTCTCGCATGAGCTCTGTTTGAGTAATTTTAGCATGTTCAAGCTACCATAGGAAAAAATAACAGAAGTTAGATAAACCAAAGGTTTTCTGATAAATAACTGTTCTATCCGTCCTATTTAATTACAGTTGCTTTACAGTATGATGAGAAGTCTCATATAACTTCACTGAACATTTGGTAAGATCTTTACTGAACAAACATTCGCAGACTGCAATAGGAAGACTGACTCAGTACAAAACTCTAAGAAAACAGGTTTTGTCAGTTTAATGAACTCAATGAGCCACCTGGTTAAATCCGTCTCCTTGTTCCGGTAATTCCTAGTTTATGAGTTTACACTAGATTCACCTTTATTTACATATGAGTTTTGTACTAAATATGAGTAAGCTATCAGTCACCATATCCTTTGAATGGCTAAAAAACATTGCATAAAACTGGCACAAGTTTTTATATAAGCTGTCACAAGTGGTGCTTCTTCTTTTTTTCTCCCTAAGATGAAGATAACTTATAACACCAGTAAAATGTGAATTTTGATTATCTCAGTTTAGATATACCCAAAGTGATAATTTCAAAAAGAATTAAAATGAGAATTAGAAAAGCAAAGCAGTAAAGAAGGAACATTACTTTAATGTTAGAATTTTTTGATTTGATGTTCATCTAAGATAACAGCAAACTGGAGTCGATTACCAAGAAGATCTCTATTTCTCAATTGTTAACATTTACAGCCTACATCCAACTCTTTGAGGGACACAAACATAAACTGTCAGAGTTGAACCAGGCTTGAGTACTTTGTGTGGCTTGTATTCAAAATAAGACAACTTATTTTGTGTGTAAGTATGACATCAGAAAATGAAATAACATATTTTGTGCTCCTCTTTCTTTTTTTGCTTTCTTTTTCATACTATGGATATTGGCAGATGTTTGTAAGATAGTAATATCTGTACTTTGCTACAGTTTCTATAAATATCTTTCTCTTAATTTCTTCAAAACGAAAGCTTTCTCACCCTCTTCAACTAAGTTCGTGAGTATGACTAGCTTGCTTTAAATCTCAGAGAAAAAGGTAAGGAACATTTCATAGAACATTGCACACAAAATTATCCACTTATAAATAACATTACACTTTGAAAAAAATGTCTGAATAATTAATACATTCTCTTTTATAATACACTGAATTTAAATACTTGATTTCTTTTGTACAGCATTCCTTTTTAGATAGACATCATTAATGTGAACTATTTATTCTGACAAGAGTTAAAGAAACGTATAAATACTGCAGATGAGTATCTGCATTGGTTTGAGATATTTTAAAAATTGCAGAGCATTCTTACATTATTCTTAGATTTTGAAGTATTTAATGAAAGACCTGTCTCAGGTAAGAAGGAAACACAGGAAAGGTTTACTGTATACAGACAATCATAATGGCACCAAATGCATCAAATACTCAAACTAAAACTCAGAATAAAAACTATTCCCCAGCTCTTTTAAGTAATAGCAACTCATGGTATTATTACAAATACGACAGGGGCAAAGCAAAAAGAAGCACAAACACAAATGTGAATTTTCAAGAACAAAAATTTCTTCATGGGATCACTGGAGGCCATTAGCAAGCTCGTGCTAGTTAATGGTGCCAGTAACTGCATGAAAGCTATAAAGGAACAATTTTAATTGACTCCAGCCCCCTCCCCCCGCAGTGTAAATCATTTACAGCGAGAAAAATGTAATAAGTAAAACTGAAGTGCTTTAAAAAGAGATCTCAAATCCCTATAATAGAATATATTTCTGTGTCTGCTATTTTTTTTTTGTTAGAAAGGAAGAGAAAGAAATGTACAATTAAAGCTTTTTTAGTGCCCATTAAAAGCTGCCTAGGAAAAAAGCCTGTCAGCAGTACATAATAACTTCAATGAGAAACAAGTTTATATAATTTTTTGCTGCATACTCTTCTATTAAAGCTGATTTAAAATATAATTTCTTTATAAACTTTTATACTTACTGAATATGGAGGTGTAGGCAAGGAGATTTTAGAGACAACTTTTAAAATGTGCCCATTTTTTTTGTGGCTGAAGTGAAAAATTGAAGTATTTACAACTACAGAATTATTCTCATCCAAGTGTTCAGGGAAAGGGAAAGGATATGGTAAAGGCACACGAGATTCAACCTCATATGTGTCTTCATCTTGGCCTTCAGTCCACAAAGCATTAAAGAGATGAGATGCCTGGTAGGTGCGGTAAAAATCCATTCCAAAAAGTACTGGTACTGCTGTCTTCTCAACTGTCACGTGGGTATTTTGCACTAGCTAGGCTGGTTTTATAAATTCCTTACAGGAATTTGTAACAGAGCACATATATTTAACAGTCTGAATACACGTATCTGCACTGCTCGGGACAAACCTACTCGGAATCAGCAGGAAGCCTCAAATCACACTCTCAAGCAGAGTAATTCTGGAGTGGATTAATCCAAAACAGAGATGTGCACTTCATATGGTGACTCCTAAGAAATCCTTCTTAGAGAAGTTTCAGAGGAAAAAGTAACAGAAATCTTCCAAAAGCAGCTGGCAGATAACTCCCAAGACAAGGAAGCATAACTTTGTTTTACCTGCACAGGTACGCTGCAGCAGAACAGAAACTAAAAATTATTTTCCATCTCCACTACACAAATGGAAGACAAATACAGATATGTCATTAAGTGCGTTCATTCCTGTTCTTGGAGTTAATTCAACAGGAAGAACTTTCTCAAACTCTGCTAGTTGAAAGGCGTCCTGTTAGTATCTCCCAACCAAAAGAGTTCAGGGGAGTGGCCTGATTTATTTACCATAACACAAGCAGGTGGAATTTGAATTAATACACCCACTATATGCCTCGCCTGAAAGGACTCAAACTGCACTTCAGGTCTGGAGGTGTGTGTTCAGGCGGGTCTCAGATAGCTACTTTGAAGATTTTGCCAGGTTTCTCTTACTCTTTTAAGTTTGTTTTAAGAGATGGATACATGTCTGCATGCACAACACAACTGATTAAGAGGAAAGGTTAAAATCTTTTCTGCTTGTAATTAGTTTTAGATAATAAAATACTGCAGAGTAGGAAAAATATGCAGGTTTTGAATATTTAAAAATAATTGTCAAGTGATCTACAAAAGCTTGGTATATACAGGGACTGTATATAATCCAATAAGCACATAACAGACATTGCAAACCAGGTAAGCTTGAACACTTGCAAAGTACCTCTAGGGAACAGCCAGAAAAGACATCAATATCTATACTTAATATTGTGAGAAAATGTATAAACAGATTAACATTTTATTAACTTAAAAATAACAAAAAAAAAACCTAGACATGATCATCAGGGATAAATTCTCATTTGCATAGGCACCTGAAATATTGTTTCAGCTTTCAAATTGAGCCTACAGGCTTTAGACTTACAAAAAGACGTTAATGAGAAAAATAAAGAAAAGAAAATAATAGAACCACAGAATTCAAAATGCTTCACTATTAGATCACTTTACCTGATTTGAAGTTTCACTGATAGCTTCCAGAAGCTTTTCAACAGCTGCCTGTAGTCGAGAACTGATATTTAGAATAAGCTCTTCATTTTCAGGATCTATTTCCACTCCACTTTCTGCAAGATGCTGGCTCAGTAGTCCTTCATCTGTTGTTCCTGACCATATGTTAATTTCATCACTTCCCATGCCACCACCATGATACGAAGAACAGGACTCTGGAAAAATAATAGTTACCTTTTCATAGAGTGCTCATACTCTAGCACTTCAAAACATGAAAAATTGTACTTCTGAGTTATGATTAGAAAAACAAGTTTAAAAAAGAATAAAATATTTGTATTGGTCACAAAGACAAGGGGAAATATTGCATACTAAAACTTACACAAACAAGATACACAATGTGTTAACTAAAAACAAGCAGAAGGGAAAGAGAAAAGGAGATACTAACAGAGAATATTTTAGGTATCCTTTCAGTATAGTTTTGGGCTTTGAGGCTCACCTTCAAACCTTTGTTATTATCAGTAACTCTTACTACTTTGAATAACTTGCAATAACAGCTTGCAAAATTGTCTTTAAAATACAGCCAGGTAAAAAACACCCAGACTGTTAGTCCCTGTTTCACCAACACCCAGCTACGCTAGCGTGCAAAGCTCCTCGAGTTAGTGATTCAAAAGCACAGACTCAAGTGAAAAGACACACACATAATTCAGACAACTTGTCAAGATAAACAGACTAGAATACAAAACATCAAAATTCAGCATTATTAGTGAACTGAAAATTGATTAAAACGGATAGCTGAACAAATCAAGTACAGTGCAAGGGGCCTGTAACTGTCCCTATTGATGGGCCACCTGGCACCCGCCTGCTCCTCAGCCTTCCTGAGGACTGATTCAGTGTAAGGGCATCATCCATTCTGCCTGAAAAGCACGAGACACAAAGTTTTCCTATGGTTTTAAAGCGTAAATTTGCCATATTTCAAATTCAGGGCTGTATTTAAGCAAGACAAATGAAAGCAAACTCCTGAGATTTTGTTTTAAAATCACACTTTCAGTATGAAATATCAGTACAATAGTATATCATCACAGTAGATAACTATTATTGATATTGTGTTTTAAACATGAAGAAGTGTTATGTCATTAGCCTGTTAGATCTGAAATATCAAAGATAAATGCTATTGTGGGAAGTTTTTACAATGAAAGTTTATTTTAATGAAGCATATTCCTGAAATATATTCAATATATTTAAACATTAGATGTTGGTTTTGTTTAAGGATTTCTCAAAAAAAACCCCTTTTTTTTGGGAAATAGCAGTATGACTAAATGAGTTAAGAATAGTCAATGCTTGTTGAGCAATAAAGTTGCAATACTGGGGTATTTTTGAAGTTAAGTTCCTGGTTACTCCATGAATTGTGACTGCTGCCCTGGAACAGTTTGTTTAGTTACATAAATTGAAATGAATTATATGTGGTCAATTTCACAAATTGCCTTTAAAAATGTAGCCGATACTCTTGTTGGATACAATTTCCTTATACTTGCTCTTGCCTCTTAACCAGGTATGCAAATAACATTAGAAATACAAGTCCTTTTGTTGATAATGTTTGAAGCTAGCAAGAAAGTGTGATTCTAGTTTTCAGGTTTGTTTTAAGGGTTTTTTTAACAAACTGAAACATAATTAACCATTTGGTTTACTTACTATACTTTTATACCTGTAAACATTCTGATAATAACATCTACGAGTTTATTTCATGACAGATGCAGCTGTCTATAGGACCCATAAGCAACAAACTAATTTACAGTGATTTTTATTTGGAAAGGTTTTTTGTTCACTTATATCTTATAATTGCTAAGATATTTTTTTGGTCATTTTTCTTCTAGTTATTTAACATCACTGTTTTATATCTCCTTTTAGATATGTAGAACATGCCATTACAAACTCTTTTCACACTCCAAATGGAAAAAACAGAAGCACACTATATGCATGAATGGAATGAATGACCGGATAAAGAGAATATACATTCAAATGGCACCTTTCATCTACACAGGATTTCAAAGCACTTTTGAGTACTGCACTTCGAACTTCCATCACAAACTACTGCAGCGGAGTCACCCTAGCAGAGGCTTTTCTGCCAGCACACTAGATACTTGCAATGGGTTTGTATAGCATAAAGGCTTTCACACGACATCCTAATAATCCACCCCCTGCAGTGTAAGGTGGGTTGCAAAATGAACAATTTTGTATTTTTTATGCAATAGTATTCTGATTTCTCACCCCTCAAATTTCAGTTGGCTGTGGGTGTCTCAAAATACCAATAGTGATGCAGAAGCTTTAATATCCTCAGAGTAGAAAGGACCTTCATTTAAGGTGGACATCCAGCAGCGTAATTATTTCCAAACGCTGTGCCAAAGCACTCATTACAGACTGAGTCAAAGGAAAACATATTCCCTACAGAGCCACCGACACACTTACTGCAGCACCTGATGCTCTTTGGAGGCCACTCATCTCAAGTACTGACCAGGTAAGACCCTGCTTAGCTTCAGAGATCTCACAAAATAAAAGCCCACAGTACAGTAGCACAGCTATAAACAAGATAAAACAATGACATATTAGTTATTGCACAATCTAATTCTGTCTTGTTGGAGAACAAATTATCTATGTAATGTTCCTGTTTTCCTTCTCAGGCTTAACCCATAATTTGTGTCCTATAGCCCTTGTATTTTAGTAAATTATTTGCTTGAGAGATACAGTTCAATTGTGCAATGGCGAATGTGTGTCAAATATTTGTAATTTGCTTCCATTTCTTCTGAATAAATACAAGATAACTCAATGTTAAAATATAATTTCATTATATGAAAAATCTCAGAACAGAGCATCATAATTTACCTGAACTATAACTATACAAAATGAGAAAAGAAAAAATGAGCTGTCACCTACAGTATAATTTGGCATGCAGAAACTTTACTACTCCCAAAGGAAAACCAAAAAGTATCAATGCCCACAAAACCTGTAATAATTCTGTTTATACTGTAGGGTTGGCAATTCAAGTAGAATAGCAAATGATAAAAGCAGATGTCCATATTAAAATTTCTACAAAGTGGCACTTAATAACAGGAGTTCACATTAAATGTCTTCCTAACTGCATAGTGAAAAATCTCCATATTTTTTTTCCTTTGAAAATGGTCTTATTGCACAGGAACTTAGTAATGCATCTTTCCAGAAGATTTTCAATGGTGGAGGCAAGAAACAGAAATGCTGTCAAGTCTTATTAACTGCCCCTGGCAGCTGGGTGCCTAGCACCCATTTTACTAGTCCTTATAAAGCTGTTCAACTGCCCACCCTAGCAGAACTAAAATCAAATTCTCTGCCCTCCAATTTGCTTTTTCAGTCAACACAAAAAAAAAAAAGAATATAACTGGCCCGAATAAAACCATTTTCTCCTTATGTAAACTCTCTCCTTGTAACAGAAATAAACAAAGATTCATATTGTTCCCTTTGCCACAAAGTTTGCAGTTCAGCATGTCAGATGTCATGGCCCACTAAATCTTAAGAAAAGTGCTTAATTTTATAGTCCTCACTCAGAAGTTTCAAATACAGAAGCTGTTTATGAGATGCCAACTGAGGTTTATGAAGCAATACATATTTTGCATCATGTAGAGCTAATATCTCAGTTTACCCCTAGGGTTCCACTGAGGAATTGTTAGGGGTTCACAGAATAACAGAATCTTAATAGTTGGAAATGACCTCTGAGATCACCGAGTCCAACCGCACACACACAAAAGATCCCCACAATCTCGGGCAGCAGAGCATGCCCTGAAGTGCCATGGTTACACGCTTCTTAAATCCCTCCAGGGATGGTGACTCCACCACCTGCCTGGGCAGGCTGTTCCAGGGCCTGACTGCTCTCTCAGTAAAGTAATTCTTCCCAGTATCTAATCTAAACCTCTCCTGCCCCAACTTCAGACCATTTTCTCTGCTCCTGTCATTATTCCCTTGGGAGAAGAGGTCAACCCCCACCTCTCTACAACCTCCTTTCAGGGAGCTGTAGAGGGCAAGAAGGTCTCCCCTCAGCCTCCTCTTCTCCAAACTATACGTGCCCAGTTCCCTCAGCTTTTCCTCGTAGGACTTATTCTCCAGACCCCTCACCAGCTTGGTGGCTCTCCTCTGGACACGCTCCAGCACTTCAATATCTTTCCTGTAGTGAGGGGCCCAAAACTGAACACAGTACTCAAAGTGAGGCCTCACCAGCGCCAAGTACAGAGGCACCATCACTGCCCTACTCCTGCTGTTCCTGATACAAGCCAGGATGCCATTGGCCTTCTTGGCTACCTGGGCACACTGCTGGCTCACGTTTAGCAACACGTCCACCAACACTCCCTGGTCCTTTTCTGCTGGGCAGCTTTCCAGCCACTCTTCCCCCAACCTGTAACACTGCCTGGGGTTGTTGAGAGCGAAATGCAGGACCTGGACTTGGCTTTATTGAACCTCATCCCATTGGCCTTGGCCCATTGGTCCAGCCTGTCCATGTTCTACTGTAGGGCCTTCTTACCCTCAGGCAGATCAACACTCCCACCTAGTTTGGTGTCATCTGCAAACTTACTGAGGGTGCACTCAACCCCTCATCCAGATCATCAATAAAGATATTAAATAAGTCAGGCCCCAAAACTGAGCCCTGAGGGGCACACTGGTGACTGGTCGCCAACAAGATTTCACCCCATCAATCACAACTCTCTGGGCACGGCCATCCATCCAGTTTTTTACCCAGGCTTGTCTATGCCATGATTCGCCAGCTTCTCCAGGAGAATGCTGTGGGGGATGGCACCAAAGGCCTCACCAAAGTTCAGCTAGACAACGTCCATAGCCTTCCCTGCATCAAGAAGGTGGGTCACATGGTGATAGAAAGAGATCAGGTTGGTTAAGCAAGATCTCTCATTCATGCTGGCTGGGTTACAAGCTTTAAACAAAAAAACCCAGTGTTAGGGTGGTTCAGTGTATAAAGCTATTTACTAACTTTTGGTACAGTGTTTAGACACAAGTTGCTGAGAAAGCTGGAAAGAGGGTTTAATGTCCAAGGAACCCCGTAACCATAACCAGGGCAACCTACATTACTGCGCTCCCTTGATCCAAGGTACAATGTCTGAGGGAGGAGAACAGCAAAGCCTGCTGGTTCTGTTCTGTCACCATGATTCCTGGCCCAAATCTCCAGATGTAATTAACTCACCAGATTACTTTGCACAAATGCTGTTCACTTCCAATAATATGTTTTATGACTGAAATTTGAACTTTACTCGCTCTGCAATAAATAAAATAGCCAATAACCTAGGCAAGATCTCAGATAAACCTCTGTATGCTGTATAAATCAGATGGTGGTTATAAGTATGTGACCTCAATGATCAACTTTATAAAATGCTGTAACTCAACAAAACCGGTAAGCTGAGTTTTGCTTGTCAATAAATATGGATTACATTCAGAAACTTGGGGAAAACTGAACACATTATTTTTCCTATCTTAATATTAGATTAGTACAAATTTATTCATATCTGTCTGGCTAGGTATTACAAAGTGCAATAAAATGCACAGGTTAAAATACAAAAGTAGTGTCTACCTATTTCTCACTTCCAGAAAACAACAGGAAAAAAATTTTAAAAGCTTATTTTCTTTCAGGCCATTCAACAGAAGTATAGGAAATGAGTAATAACTGTCTTGTTGATGAAAACACTAATAGGACTTGTCAACTAATTCCATTTGAAGAAGGATCAAATACTTCAGCTGACGAAACAGTGTGACTGCTCCTACAGCTGGCTGACCCCAGTGGCAGAGCTATGCATACAGCAAGGATGCTGTTGTATCATTTGGGAAGGAAACAAAAAAAAGGGAACCGTGAATACAACCTCAGAGGTACATCACAAACTATACATTCACCCATCATAGCCACTGTAAGCTTGGGTCCTCTTTAATCCTCACTCTTTTCTCTGCTTTCTCCTCTTTTCATAACTATTTCTGAATGTAAGGAAACATGCAAAAAAGAATACCAGGATAAACAACTGATACGTGGACAGCTCGAATGCCACTCTATACTAAGGAGGACCATTACAACAGCAGAGACACTGCTTTGCTATAGGCTAGTCAAACCTTACATGCGTCTTCAAAACACATTAAGAGCAAACACAAGAGTTAAACCAGTCAGCCTTCATCATGAGCACAATTGAACAGAGCTCTCTTTAAGAGAGTATTCTCTCATCAGAAGCCTTCACAAGAAATTAACAATACATTCCAATGACAGGGGCTGCTGTGCATTTAGACAGCAGTATTACGAAAGCAAGACATAAGTCTATAGTGTACTCACCCAAAATACCAAATAAAGGTACTTTTTAACTGAGTTGTTCTACTTATAACACAAATAATCCATATTCAAGATTGTTAATGACAATAATTAGTGACAAATACAAGTATATACATTGTCGTGCAGAAACAGGCAGAAAGCAAAGATGTGTATTGTGCATGTACACATGAGAGCAGTGAAGGGCAACAACCATGTGTGAGTGCTTTGTACATACAGTTATGTATTTATTATCTGAGAAAAGGAACAATATTCTCAGAAAATGAGAATGAGGGAGAAAAGGAACACTACGTGTTGTAAGTATGAACTGGGTGCAGAAAATGCACCAGGTAATACCACAGCACGTGTAACTGACAACCTGTGACCGCTGCCTTCCTTAAGAGAACACATTTTATTCCTTTGGGCAATTTATGTTGTGAGAATTCCAATGCTTTTTGCACACCTCAGCCTATCCAATGAGAACACAAAAAATATAAAAAATATTTATAAATTGCTGATTTTAATATAGAAAACATTTAAAATGCAGTTTACGTAAAACCTAAGACTACCTCAGAATACAAAAGGAGGTGGTGGTAAACTTTGAGCCTGGTCACAGCTTCTTTTATCATATGGCTAGAAAGCAAAAGTTAGGAGATTCTTTAATGAAACAGCAGCATAAAATTGCTGCTAACTTGAAAAATTCAAGAGTTCTTAGACTGTAGCTGTACACATTTCATCACAGATAACCTTCTGAGTAATCAGCTGAGAGAGATGTCACTGTGCTACAGAGTCATACATCCTTTCTTAATTTGCCCTAAGGCTTATTGTGACCTATATTTAAAGCCAAAATGAATCAATAATATTTAATAATCTACATTTTGAATGAAAGAGGTAACGTTTATCATTGTTTACCATTTGTATTATTACTCTGTAGCAGATGCTTTCTTAATATTGCAATGTAGTATTCAAACTTCCAGTTCTTTCTCTCATTTACAGTAGTTAAAATTCCAGCCAAATCCAGACATAATGTGTTTCGGGTTGAACCGATCTATTGCAGACTGCCTCCCCATAAGATCCAGGATGAATGTACACAAACATATGGCACCCAAATGGCAATATGATAGAGTGCCTAGTCTTGCCCAGAAGAGAAGTGGACAGAAACTGTCCTAGTACAACTACAAGAAATTAAACAGAGCCTGGGAGAGTTCTTAGACATTGTAAGCTATTAACTGCAATGTTAAAACCCTCCTTTAGGCTTGTGCCAGTGAGCACTCCTCTGAACAGCTGATGGGCAAGTCCTGGCACTTAGAAAGTTCCTGGAACTGTTTCCAAAAGCCTAGTTGCATGCCATCACCCTCTTCAGGAGGCTAAGGAAGTCCACAAGCACATATATACACAGGCTGTCCCACGCCAGCTGGCCTCAGTGACCAGTTATATCCCTAGGTACCACTAGTAGAGATATGGCCTTTGACGCTATTTCCCAATCCCCATACATACAGAAGAAAGTGTAGAGTTGGTGGAAAATGCCATGGAGCTATGTTCCATTCTCATTCTCTTTGCCTCCTTCAACAGGAACATATTTATTTCTGTATTTCTCAATCACTTTCCCATTCTGCTGCAGGCTTTGCAACAGGACCATGGATATGAGTCATTACTGGCTTAGGGCACGACCCAGACAACTCCTGAAATGTTGTGTCTTAAGCAGAGATGACACATGCATTCAAGTGACAAACAGTGGTGGGTTTTTTGTAAATTATTTTTAATTAAAGACTTCAAATCTAAGGTTATTTAAATATATAATAAAACTATGCAAATGCTACTTGTTATGAAATAGAAAAGCATACAAGTGGTACCTTTTTCATATCCCACACGGATACAGGGTTTTAAGGACTCCTCTGTTTCTGTGTCCCATCCAGCTGGTTTGGGAGGCTGGACTTTCCCAGTCCGATCCAGTAATCCAAGAACATGGCGACCAATTGTCTCTTCCATGGCCACAGTTGTCTTCACAACTTCTAAAAGAATCTTCATGAGTTTCTCATTAGCCTTCTGAAAAACATGCCTGCAGAACAGAAACTGATCAGTCCTTTGATTTTCCTGACCTCAGAGTGGTTTTTATCCCTTATACACCCTTGCACCCAGGAAAGATTTACAGTTGAAACAGTAAAATTCTTTTTCAAGACTAAACTCCACATCATATAATAAGTATTAGCATATGTAACTATTAATACTAATGTATATGTAACTATATAATTTAAAAATTATAGATGTTAACATATAAACATTAAAAACACATTTGTGTTAAAAGTAATTCTTTTTACAAAATGCATAAAAAGTCAAACTATTTAGCAACATTTGTACTTTTATCTTGGTACTTTATCTCATTACACCTTTAAAACAGATGTCTACATTTGCCTGGTGTTCATTATAAGACTATTCTTTTCTCAAAGTGACAATTAAAAAAGATTGTTCTTCTACAGAGGTCAAAAAAGTTACAGAATACTCAAAAGCTATGGCCAAATACAACAAATATATTCATACAAACTTATTTCAGATATGGACATACAATGTGAATAAATAATGCGTATGATCCTATATGAGTGTAATATGAAAGATACAGCAAAACAGGCTAACATTTGTCTCATCCTCTATGCCATTACATTGCTAGGCTTTATAAAAAATAAGACAGTGTTTAATCTAAAGTACGTAAACTTAGAAATATGGTTACCTACAATAAAATTATGACTAAAATTCATTAGTCAGAATAAAACTTTTAAATATTATTAATTTAACAACAAGAACGTGATTCTCAAAAAATTGTAACTAATAGTGTTTTCTTAACAGCACTAAGCACCTTTCTTTAGAAAGAAGAGCTGAAGAAATTTCATGATGTTTTCTTCCTCCATCTTCATCCTCAAAGATCTGCTCTCTCACATCGTTTTGGTTTTCATTTTCATCCTGAGTAAGTTTTTGTAGAGGGAGAGAAGACAAAAAGAACAGAAATCCTGTCATGCCAGAATCAACATATTCTTACATGCAATAGAATATGAAATGTAAAACATAAATCAGCTGTATTTTGTTAATAAAACTGCACCAAATGACGAATCACTAACTACTCTTCCCACATGGAAAAACTGACTAGCATGTAAATAAAAACAAAATAGGAAATCCAAGGCAGGGCCTATTAGAAAGACCTTTGTTATGCTGATTAAACATTTCTTGTACTTTCTGTTGGTGTTGCTATAGCAATATGAAAATGTGAGTTTACCTGAGCAAATAGCTATGGTAATAATCCTCACCCTCAGGCTATTAAACTAAGTTCTAAAGTAAAAAACTATGTCTACCAGTATCACCTCTTGATTCTTAAACCAGCTCTGTTGAAGCAATACCCATCATCTTTTAGGAAAAGATATTACATAAAAGGAGTCGCAGTGAAAACAAATCTTACTGGTTTTACATGCCACAGCTGCCAAGAAAGCCAAAGTCCATATTTACCTCTGTTTGCGTGCTGCTGTTTCGTAGCTCACAAAACAGCCTCTCTTTTCTGGATACAGAATGTTGTTTTAACAATTCCAGTTCCTCTAAAAGCATTCTCTCTCTCTCTGCAACCAGGCTGTCATTCTCCATTGAGACACACTAAGAAAGAAGTGTTACAGGAGCACACACAACTTCTTAAGCTTCTGAGTATTAGCAAGTCCTTTCACTTCTGTTTTTTTACTTATTTTGCACAATGAAATTTCAATCCACTTCCTTAAATGTTACAAAGACATTGAAAGCTTTCTAGAATCGGATATAGCTAATAAATACTTTTGGTATCTTAAACCTCCTTTAAGATTTTCATACAACCTGTATGCTCTTTATGAAACACGGTGGTCACAACGCAAACCGGAAGATTAATTCCTAAATATTACATGTTATAATACTTTTGCACAAGAAAAAAGATGAAAATAAGTTATTTTTATAAAAAGCCTACATACATTATTTTTAGAAGAGCTAGAAGTGTTCATGGCTTAAACGCAACACATACATTCCTACGTGGTTCTTATGGATAAACATCCTTGGCACTAAAAGCTGGAGAAAAGCCAGCAACGCAAGTTCTACTTAATGTTTTTCATCAGTTTCAGGAATTTGAACCCTCGATGAAAGATGTTGCAAATTTACAAAGACATAAAAGGAGAGAGGATGTACATATTGAAAGGAAAGATCAGGATAAATGATAGAAAGATACCCGCACAGCAGCTAAGAGAAACAGACGTGACATAGCTAGAAAAGACATCTAGCACATGAGTGACTAGCTCTCCTGATTCCCCAGGTCCTTGAGCCCAAATTTAAATAGAACAGAACCAGGCTCAGATAATGTCTCAAGAAACCTAAAGCTCCACTCCACGTTGAAATCACAGAATTTTAGATTTCACTGATTACTCTTCCCAAGCGCATTTCTGTAACCCTATATTGTTGAAATTAAATCAGAGCAAGGCAAATTTTTCTGGATTCTGTTTACTTTGTCTTTCAAAGGAAGGAATCCTTGAAGACAGGTCTATAAATTGCATTATTTTTGAAGACTTAATTATTAGGATAAGTTAATGAGTTTCATTAGCCTATGTACTGCAGGCTTTGAACAGATGCAGACTAACAGGACGTTAAGTTTAAAAAGGCAAAAAAACAGTGATGTTTCCCACCAAACTCCATAGATTTTGTTTCATTCTAACAGACAGTAAGGACTTAATCTCCCATGATTAAAGAAAAAAGAAGGCCAAAACACGATGCAGAAAGCCATCAAAACTGTCCAAGTTCAGACCTCAAGTGGGGACAAGGAAAAAATAAAGAATTCTATAGTACTTCTAGCCATGGCTGGTGGCTTCATTTATGTAAACAGATGCTAACCTACATCCGTCCATCTATGTGGAGGGTGGTATGGTTTACAATGCAGCTGCACTCACTCTTCTGGCTGCTCTGCAGCACTGCAGGCTTTCTCCAGATTTACTGAAGTCAAAATTGACTTATCACTGACTGAGCTTTGATTAAAGCAATATGCCTTTTATACATACATGTATATATGTGTTCATATACATACACACACACAAATAGATAAGTCTGTGTGCAGGTGTGTGCGTATGCATGCATATAGTAAATACGTGTGTGTCTCAATATGTATAGAGATACAACTATAAACAAATATGAATCTAGCTAGTGATGTCCCTTTGTTAACCCATGTTAACTCAATGAGTCAAACCCCGTATTACCTCAGCTAATTGTACTTTAAGACTCTCAAGCTCTGCTAAGAGTTGTTCTTGGTTTTCTTTTTGACGTTCCATTTGCTGCATATGCCCTTGTCTCAATAATTCTGTTGCCTGCTGATGCTCCTGGTATTGCCGTACTAGCTCCTGTCGCATGTCTTCCAAACGTTCCTCATATAACAACAGCTGGCTTGATGTTTCTGTCTCTGATGCTGTCATCTCACAGTGCTGAAATACGGGAACTATTTTACATTTTATGTTCAAGAACAGTCCTTAGTAAATATTTAAATAAATTTTAGAAATTGTTTTCACAATTAAATTAGATATCATGAAAGTATTATTTTGTCGCCTGGAAGATCCAGGCTTAGAATTATTCTCCATTTAAAAGACAACTTTTTAAAAATAACTGTGAACACTGTTAACTCATGTGTTTTACCTGGCAGGGATCTGAAAAGACAGTGGCAGAAACACACGTGTGTGAGTGTGTGAACATAAGATGTTTGAGAGGGCAATATCATACAAACCAGGAATATTACAATTTATTCACTATCAAGATAATACAAGATAATATTATTTAACTGTTACACGAATTTGAAAGTGTTATTTTTGCTTCTACTAGTGCCGAATTTAATTAAAAAAATAAACTTCAGATGAAATTCTGGAGTCAAAATTTACGACTGCCTTTAACCATATTTTTTCCACACCTTACCTCCTGCCCCATATTTGTGAAATTCTAAATATATATTTTATATTACAAGTTTTGTGTTCAGCTGATATCCTTTATCACAAGGGACTCAAACACTTCAAAGACTATTTTTAATCTGTTCCTTGTATAAACACCAGTATATAACCTATCTTACAAAAAGTCTTTATAGAATTTACTGCCTGCAATACAGTTCTATCCATGAAACGGAATAATCTAGTTTCTTGTAACTGGTATCATATTCCTGACAGCACAGCATAATGCTATGATAGTCAGGCAGAAGACAGGAAAGAATCCCAGAATCATGGAATTGTCAAGAGTTGAATGGGACCTCTAGAGATCATCTGGTCCAACTCTCCTGCTAAAGCAGGAACGCCCAGAGCACCTCACTCAGGACGGCATCCAGGTGGGTCTTGAAGATCTCCAGAGAAGGGGACTCCACAACCTCCCTGGGCAGCCTCTGCCAGGGCTCTGCCACCCTCAACTGAAAGAGATTTTTCCTTATATTTGAATAGAACTTCTCCTGTTCCAGCTTGTGCCCATTGCCCCTCGTCCTGTCACTGAGAACCACTGAAAAGAATCTGGCTCCATCCTCCTTCAACCCACCCTTTAGGTACCTGTAAGCATTAATAAGGTCTCCCCTCAGCCTTCACTTCTCCAGGCTAAAGAGCCCCACCTCTCTCAGCCTTTCCTCACAGGGGAGGTGCTCTAATCCCTTAATCATCTTGGTAGCCCTACGCTGGATTCTCTCCAGTAGTTCCCTGTCTCTCTTGAACTGGGGAGCCCAGAACTGGACACAGGATTCCAGTTGTGGCCTCACCAGAGCAGAGTAGAGGGGGAAATGACCTCCCTCAACCTACTGGCCACACTCTTCCCTACGCAGCCCAGGATTCCATTGGCCCTCTTGGCAACAAGGGCACATTGCTGGCCCATGGATAGTTTACTATCCACCAAGACCCCCAGATCCTTCTCCTCAGAAGTGCTTTCCAGCAGGTCCATCACTAACCCATATTGGTGCCTGGCGTTCTTCCTCCCCAGGTGCAGGACCCTACACTTGCCCTTGTTGAACCTCATAAGGTCCTTCTCTAGCCCAGCCCAGCTCTCCTGCCTGTCCAGGTCATGCTCGATGGCAGCACAGTCCTCTGGATTAGCAGCCAGCCCTCCCAGTTTGGTATCATCATCAAACTTGCTGAGGGTACACCCTGTCTCCTTGTCCAGGTCATTGATGAATAATGTTGAACGTGACTGGACCAAGTATTGACCCTTGGGGGACACCACTGGTTACAGGCCTCCAAATTAACCCTGCTCTATTAATTACAACCCTCTGAGTTCTGTCACACAGCCAGGACTCAATCCACCTCACTGCCCTCTCATCTATCCCACGCTTCCTTAATTTTCTAATGAGGATGTTATGGGAGACAGTGTCAAAAGCCTTGCTAAAGTCAAGAGAGATGACATTTGCTGCTCTCCCCTCATCCAGCCATCCAGTTATAACATCACAGAGGCTATCAGATTGGTCCAGCACGATTTACCCTTGGTAAATCTGTGTTGACCACTTCCAGTAAGTTCCTGTTCTTCAATGTATTTGGAGATGACATTCAGAATGAGCAGCTCTATTACCTTCCCAGGGACAGAGGTGACATATAATTTAGGTCTAAAGCTGTCACCCCTTTGAAAGGGAAAGGGAAATATTTAACTAGAATCTTCATCTTAATTTCTTTCTTTGCAGTTTTCGCACTGAAATGAACCATAAATCCATCGGAAAGATTATTCAGATTTGGTGTTATTCGCTGCTAATTTTTTTTTTAAAACTTTTTTTAAATACACTTACCGGTGCTTTTTCTGCCATAAGCCCTTTGACATGTGAAAAAAGTTCTTCAGAAATCACTGAATCATGTGTGGTCTGTCCTAATATGCAATCAGGCTTGCTATTAGAAAGAAACTGTTCTCCAAGGGAGTTGATCTCACTAGACTCTTCATCGAGTTCCTTGCAAAGTGATTTCAATTCTTCTTCATGCTTACTAGCTTTTTCTGATGCTTTTCTAAAAGGGTCATCAACTTCTTCTTCATCAGATTGCTTTTTAATTTCAAAATGCATTCTCTGCTTATGCACAATCTGTGTTAGTACTTCTTCTTCCTTGTGCCTAGCAATTCTCAATGATTCGGTCTGTCTGGCAAATGCTACACTCATTGACACAATGACCTAAATAAATAAGAAAAATCTGTATTAGTTTATGCTTCACAGTATCTCCTATTGCTAAAGAAATCTCATTGCTGACCATCAATAATATAAATAAAAGTACTAAACCTTCTGAAGTATGATTCTGTTTTAAAATTTTTTTTCAACAGAGAAAGACGAAAAGGCAAAAGAACATAGACTTCTTGCCAATTTCATCAACAGTTACATCTTAAGATACAGACAAACTGTATTTAAGGTAGTTTAATATTCTATTTTCAATTAAAAATATATTATTTAGCACAGAATTATCTAGTTCTTTTAAAGAAAAGATACTCTAAGGTGATTTAAAAAGGCCTGGCATATTGACTTAAGTGCAGGCCATGCTAAGCTTCCTCTAACTAAGCATCCTTTGTAAATGTTTCACTCACATGGAATTTTGGGCTGTATAAAGACAGCATTGCCATGTGCTCGATACTCAGCACAGGTACTTTTATTGACCAGATATAAACATCTACAAACATTAAATAGCTGCAGTTGCAGTTACAACAGGCTGGTAACTTCTGTGTTGCTAATACAAATAAACTCCTTTTCCAATCACGTGAGCAGTTCCTTTACAGATTTAGAATACAGGCATTTATAGCATAAACTACAAGAAGCATGAAAAAATAGTATAATAAATACAGAAGTGTTACACCTCAAAAGAAAACACCTAACTATTCCCTTCCAGAAAACATTTTGAACTTAAACTGCACTTCGCAAAATGGCAGCCAATCATGTACTTTGCTTCCCCATAAAGAATTCTTTAGAGTTTTCTCGTTAGCAGATGAGAAAAAGAACTTTTATTCCATAAACATTCTTCCTAACTCTGATTGTAAGCCTTTTTAAGAAGTATTCCTTTAATTTTTTCCAATTTTTCATTTATGTTAATTTGATTTTTATTTATGAAAGCAGAGATAATTTTTCATTCTGCAACAAGGCAAAAAAATTTTTGGAATTCAAAAGCAAGTAAATCCACAAACAATTTAATATACTCTGCCTATATAATTTTAATTTCACTTCTCATGTTTTAGAGAAAGTAACCAGATCAAAATAAAAACTATTCATTTTATGGAACATATTAAAGTGCACAATAAATATCTGAAAATAGTGTGAAACCGTTAAACGTAAAATCTTTTGAACTGACTGGCTGTTAAGCCTGAAGTGGCAAGAAATACACTCTCTAAGTTCTCTAAGCCTTCGGACTTTCTAAATAAATTCTAGTGTCAAGTATGGTTGCACATTATCTATTTTCTTTGAAGTTTTAAAGCAAAACACCCCTCTCCTTCATGAACAGAAGTTATGAGTTAGGAATAGGGGAGACAACTAAGAAAGCCCCTAAGTGTTTCAGAGTATGGGTTTTTTAAGAACTTTCATCTTTCAGAATCAGAATGAAACAAATCCTTGTACCTAAATCAAGCAAAAGTTAGCATATGCCTTTGCAACTGCCAAAAATGGCAAATGAAAATGACACTATTTTTAAAACATACTTTAAAGTAACAAAATAAAAATAATACCTTTGCTATTTCTTCTTCTAATCTTTCCTGGTACTGTTTTTCTAGCAATTGAACAACATCCAGATCATTCTGCTTTTCAATTTCACTAGCAAGCTGTAAGAAAACCACAAAATCTCAGATCATGTATTTGTGCTTTTATTTCATTAATTTTAAAGTTTCAACTGACATATTTTTTTTTTGCTTGATTAGGTTATCTTCATTTCATGCGAATTTTGTACCACAACACGGAAAAACTGGGTAAAGGACTTTGCCTTGTTTCCACTTCAAAATTACTTTAAAAAGTTGAGTTTGCAACAACTGATATTCCATCACTGTTTGCATTGTCAAATGCAGAGAAAATAGGTAAGAAAGCACAGGATCACAGTACAAACCAGCATCACTATTTTTCAAAATGCAGAATTGTTGAGCTGGGTTTCCAGTAGCAGGAGGAGAGGAATATATAGAGACTCTTTCATTTCCATTTGGGTTTTAAGATCTTTAAGATTACTTTTTCAAAATTTCTTCTAAAGTTTCTAGTCTATACTGAAAAAGTACTAGGACTTCACTTAAATCACTCTTCTTCCATAACAAGTTTTTAAAGAAAAGTCGCATTTTTAAGACTCCTGAAGAACTCCCACAATTTGGACACTATTTTTTTCTACTTTAGTAAGAAACAGCCTAAACCAAGTGTCTTGTTTTAAAGAAGAAATTAAAAACAAAAATAAAATTAAAACCCAGGACCTATAAAGGAAGCTCATAATTATTGCTCATAATTTCCAGAAATATTTTTCAGCAAAATTTAGATCTTTTTCCTCTAACATCTAATAGTATAGCATAAAATTACTTTACTACTACCAAATACACTACTAGTTTATATACTACTAGTCCAGGTTTAAATTTCATCTTACAACCAAAACATCTAAATTACAGTGATATATATATTAGCTGTCAAATGAGTTACACGATACCTCTGGTGCTTCATCTGCTTTTTGCTGATGAAGATTTTCACTGCAATTCCCTTCTCTGAATACTTGCTTTAGCTTTACTTGTGAATCTGTGGATACACTGAAAAGAGAGAAGCAGCAGCAGAGGGAAATTTTTTAAAAAATAAATTCATTATTTCAATATAACTGATGTTTCATCTATTCAAATATACATATATATATTTAAAGACCAGTAACTCCATATATTTTCTTCACAACACACATCTTTCCATGCCATTGAATTACTAAGTCAAGTATATGAAATTATCTGTCTTCCATATGCAATTTGAGGTTTAAAAACTGACTGTGATTTGGAAGTTTTGAAATTACAGCAAAAGAACTCATACATATGAAACTACAATTATGCATTATTCCAATTATCAAATCTTCTTCAATGAACTAGAAAAATACAATATATTCTAAATGTTGCCCTACTTAGTTTGCAATGTTTATCTCATTTCTTCGTACCACTCTTAACTCTTGCTGGACCGAGACAACCTAAGAGTAATGTGTTTATAAAGAATTTCTCAAATTTTGAAGTAAAATGTAGCTTTACATGAATGATTATTTGAAGCACTTCATTTTGCACACAGTGTAAAGTTATAAGCATTAAAGAATGGATTAATACCTTGTGCAGTCAGAGGGTACCGCAGCACTCTGAAGCTTATCCTGCAAATGGACAATCTCTATGGTGTATTTCTCTTCACTTTCTTTCAGCTGCTGTTGGAAATAGGACCTTAGGTGTTCCAGTTCTTGAGCATGCTGTTCTTCAAGTTGTGTTTTAAGGTTCCTTATCTCCTTCAAACAGTATTCTTGAATCATAGGATCTACATGTAGGGCATTGGAAGGGGGGAGGAAATAAATTACGTTAGCATAAATCAACTCTCTCCGAAGTTATTAGCAGTGATGGACAGAATAATTACTGTAGTCAAAAATTTCTTCTGATATCATATCAACTACTTTTCTGTAACAAATAATTATAACTCAATCTTCCATTTTGCAAAACTGTATTCAATATGGGTAACGGAACTTTAATTGTGGAAAACTGAAGAAGACTAAACTAAAACATTCACAGAATGTATTCCAAAATATTTTAGAAATTAAAAAAAAAATCAAGAGTATTATACAGCAAAAACTGCAAAAATCTCTTACATGCTTTAAGTTGTAGTAAGCTATGAGAGACTTAAAATTTAAAGTCATTGCCTTCTATCTCTACATACATAGATATACATACAATATTTGTATATACATACATACATACAATATATATATATACATATTGTATATATACATACATACAATATAAATACATATACATACAATAAAAACATATACATACAATAAAAACAGCATATGCATCTTTTTACCCATTAGACCCTGTGAAGGGGTCTGGAGACATTCATTTCTTGTTTCCAGTTGGCTAGGTTCCTCTTCTTTCCTCCTTTCTAAAGAAGACAGCCACGGCTCTTTAACCTAAAAAATAATCCAGTAAATACAAATGACAACAAATGCAAAAATATTAACTGTAATTATAAACATGTAAGAAAGGTTGGTGGCCAATGCTTACGACAGCGTAACAATGTGTTTCATTTTGCAGCCCAAATGACCAATTACACATGAAGAGCTAATTGATCAGCCTATGCAGAATGTCCACTGTAAATCTCAAACTCCTCTCTCTGCATATAAACTGTTAAGTCATAATTTCTCTAATTCCAGGATCTCTATAGCTTCTCTCCAAGAAGTAGAGGAAGACATTAATAGTCTCCTCAGGCCCAAGATGCAGTATTCACATATAATTTTTTTTTGTGTACATGTATATCCATCAATATAAGTGACCTGTCATCATCCCTATGATGACATAATTGATTAGTGTTCTCTATTTAATACATGGAAGTACCTAACTCCAAATTTACTGATAAAATTTGTCTTTAGCATCCCAGGCTGCCGAGATGAGTGTAAAAGTTTGGAGCAGAGCAAGGAAGACAACCTTGGTGGTGGAGGATCAGGTCAGGGAACAAACTGGACATGAACAATTGGCAGTTGCCTGATGGGATACACCAAGGAATGCTGCAGGAGCTGGTCTATTCTCAATTATCTCTCAAAGGTCACAATGATTGAGGCTGGTTTCTGAGGACTAGATAAAAGCACTTCTACCTTCAAGAAGGCAAGACAATCTCACTTTGATCTCTGAGAAGGTCAGGAGCAAATAATCCTGGAAACCATCTCCAAACACATGAAGCCAAGAACATCCTCTATTTGGGAGTAGTCAGTATGGATTTATGAAGGGGAAATGGAGTACTTTGTCCAGTTCTGGGGCCTCCCAGTTCAAGAAGGACAGGAAACTATAGGAGAGAGTCCAGCGAGGGGTACAAAGACGATCAAGGGAGTGAGGCACCTCTCGGATGAGGAAAGGCTGAGAGAACTGTGTCTGTTTAGCCTGGAGAATACTGAGAGGGGATCACATCAATGCTTACAAATATCTAAAGGGCAGGTGTCAAGACGATGAGGTCAGGCTCTTCTCAGTGGTGCCCGGTGACAGGAAAAGGGGCAACATATACAAGCTGGAACACAGGAAGCTCTGTTTCAACATGAGGAAAAACTTCTTGAATGTGAAGATGGCAGAGCCCTGGAACAGGCTGCCCAGAGGGTGTGAAGACTCCTTCTCTGGAGATACTAAAAACCCACCTGGATGCACTCCTGTCCAGTCTGCTCTAGGTGAACCTGCTTTGGCAGGGTGGTTGGTCTAGATGATCTCCAAAGACCCCTTCCAGCTGCCACAATTTTGTGAAATCATACCTGACCAACCATTTGACACCACCTCCTATTATACGCCCTTAGACAAACTGATGACGAATGGGGATGGTGAGGTGGGCTGAAAACTGGTTGAACTGCCGGGCTCAAAAGGTTGTGATCGATGGCACAAAGTCCATCTGGAAGCCAATAACTAGTGGTCTACCTAATGGGCCAATACTGGAGCCAATACTGTTTAATCTTTTCATTAATGTCCTGGATGATGGGATAGGAGTGCACCATCAGCAGGTTTGTAGACTGTACAGGACTGGGAGGAGTGGTTGATACACCGGATGGTTGCACTGCTGTTTCAGGAGACCTCAACACACCAGAGAATTGGGCTGAGAGGAGCCTCATTAAGTTGAACCAAGGCAAATGCCAGGTTCTGCAACCTAAAGAGGAACAGCTCTGTGCACCAGTACACACAGAAGACCGACCAGCTGGAAAGCAGCTTTGCAGAAAAGGAGCTTGAGGGACTTGGTTGACACCAAGCTGAACAGGAACCAGCAGTGTGCTATTAAGATAAAAGTCCAATGACCTCTTGGGCTGCATTAGGAAGAGTGTTTGCTGGCAGGTCAAGGGAGGTGAGCAGTGGTGAGACACATCCGGAGTACTGGGTCCAGTGTTGTACTCCAAGTATAAAAGAGAAACAGGCATACTGCTAGGAATTCATCAGAGGTTCACAAAGGAGATGGGGGGCTTGGCGCATTTGTCTTACAAGGAGAGGCTGAGAGAGCTGGGAATTTGTAACCTGAAGTGGGGTCTCCACTCTTGGAGGTATTCAAAATTTGGCGGGACACAGTGCTGGACAACTTTCTCTAGCTGACCCTGCTTTGTGCAAGGGGTTGAATTAGATGAACTCTGGAGAACTCCTAACCTCATCCATCCCACAATTTTGTGATGTAGGTAGCAGCTTTCTCCATTTTATCAAATCATTGCCTTGCTCTGCCACTCAACCAGGATACATAAACATAATTTCAAACACACTCCGCAATCATCCAGAGGGAATTCATGCAACATTCAAAATCCAAATGCTCATACAGTCATATGTTAAAAAAAATTTGACCTGTTTACAATCCTTCATTACTTGTGCCTGAAGTGCTTTCAGCCTACTGTATTCTTCCATTATCTTGTGTAGAAGTGCATCCATACGTTCTTGCACAGCTAAATTACACAGATAACCAGGGACTTTACAAAAAAAAAAAAAAAAAAAAAAACACATTTTACCAGAAAATTTAAAACAGTGAATTGTTCACAAGTTCTCCACTGAAGCATTATCTGATAAACATTACATAATTATTGAAACAATTGAACTCCCTTCCAAATTTTGGATGCTTTTTTTTTGATGAAGCTACTAGCTTCCTCTACAAAAAGAGGAAGGAAAAAACCAAAACAAAACACTTTTTTTTTTTTCTTCACTGATTTCCAATATAATTAAGACAGCAAAAAAAGTATTTAAAAGAAAAAATAAAAGTGGTTCAGAATAGGGAGGAAATCTCTAGAGCAGTGATTTACGCACATTAATTAGCACCTGAACAACAAATGGCATAATTGCCACTCTGAAATACTTGAAATAAGTTGGGGTTTTTTAACAAGCATTATAATACAATGCAATTACCTTGAGCTTCAGCTCTGTGTATTGGTAATTCTACACTCAGTTTTTCTTGCACAGCAGCAGATCTATGGAACGTATCCTGTTCTGAAACATCAACTTTTACAGCAGCTGAAGAATGTTCATTCTGATTGTCACACAAAATCTGCACAACAAATGCAAAAAAAAGTGCAAAGAAAAAAAAAGGTGAAGATTTTTTTATTAGCTTAATTCACAAAGAAATCAAGAAAAATAGTATTTTGTGAGTATTATCCCCCATGAAAATGGTATCATAGGTGTTCTGTTGAGTGATAAGAACCTACAAAATCTTTAAAACTCCTGATAAAAGAAACAGGTATGAGAAGACTTTCAGCTAAAACATAAATACATTTTGGAATCATTATTTAATTTGGAATTGACAAGTATTAAAATCTCACAGAGAAAGGCCTCATTTATTTATGCTGAAAGCAAATTCAGATTGTAAATATCTCATTCTCATAAACTGCAATTTTAGTTGAAAGAAGGATTCCCTATGGCAGAAACTCGTGTCTTTTAAGAGATTAAGTACTTGTTCTTAAGTATTGAACAAATAGGATAAAAGGGGATGGCATATAAAAACTCAAGCAAATCATAAAAAGAATGCCTTGTGTTTGTTGACACTACACGGCCAGCAGAATAACTGCCATATTTGCAATGTGTAGGCAAACAAAAGATTTATCCATATGATATTTATCCCTATGATTCCTGAAGAGAAATGACACTTGAAAAGAAATGGCCTGCTCAGAGCACACAGTGTGATTCTTTATTTAAAAATTTTGGACTCAACAGTCACCACTTACAAAAGTACGTCCCTAAAAGCTCAACAGCTATTGTACAGATAGGCGGTATTCTTCCCAGCCTGACACAACTAATGCCAAAGACTCTCATTCAGTTGCTGCTTTCTGTGAGCTGCTATGGAGTCCTGCTTAACCTCTCATATGTTGCTTCTGAAGTATAAAAGTTCTGCTACCCACTTTCCCAAAAAGGTGTTGAAAAAGGTCTAGCAGATGGAAAAAAACCTCTACCACCAAAACCAACCATTTGAAGTATTTAAGATTGGAAAACTGTTTATAACGAATGATGATAGTACTTAATTTATTAAGAAATACATTCAGTAAGTAACTTGATGGCTGGTTGAGAAGTATCTGTAAGGGCCATTGATTACTAGTAGTCTACAAAAAAAAAAGATATGGCAAAATAATATTACTGGTGGCTGATAGCAGAATACAAACTAAAAACAAGCTTCAACTTTTCACTATAATACCTAGTTACTGAAAACAGTATAGACAGCAGTTTTGGTAGATTCTTAGACACTTTTAAGTCTTTGAAAGGTATGATGCAGGTAAGAATGAAATTACATTCTTATTGCAGATACAAGAGAGTTATTTCTTTTGTGTCAAAATTTGTATATTATCAGACCATTGTTAAATCAACAGCTTATAGCCAGAGACATACAGAAAGGAAAAGTGCTTCTAAATCTTCTATTAGTAGATAGAAGACAAACATTACATAGAAAAACAAGACTAGGTTTAAGACCGAAGAATTGTCTGGACAAAGACATTAAAGAGTTTAGGAAAAAAAACTACAATCCCCCTTGCAATGTTACTTTGGAAGATCAAGTATAACAGTCTATTTTGATGATCAAGGCAAAGAGAAAAGCTAGAAATAAAATCCGTTAAAAATTAAGTAGAAAAATATGGTGACTGTACACATAATTTTTCATTTTCAAAATTTCCATTTTAAAAAAGACTCTAAGTCTTACCTGAGCAAGCCTAGAACATTCCTCACTTACAGCTTCATTCAGCTTTTCTATAAGTCTTTGTGTAGATTTGACTTCGTCATCTATGAATACAAATTATTCATATTATTTTTGAACACTGGATACACAACAAGTTTTCAAAAGCCTAATTTCCTGCCTCAGTGAGATTGCCTCTTCAGATCTGAGAAAGACGTAGGTTTTTGTTCCCCTCTTTCTTGATCCATCACACAGACACATTCAATTAGTACAGTAGAACTGCACACTCAAGAAGCTAAGTGATATGAAATGGCTTTGTGTGTTAATGAGCTCTAGAAAGATTAAACTTCACAGAAACATGAGACGGCAAAAAACTTATGCCAAAAAATTACAGAAGGGCAAATCATGATAAATCGTAAGAAAAAGTAAGGAGAGAAAACTGGCATGTTAACATAAAAGCTCACTGAGGCAAAAAGCAGTAAAGAAGTAATAGCGAAGAAACCTACTTTTGGGCAGGGAGCCAATGAAGGAATTCAAAGAACAGAGAATGAAGCAAGCCACAAAATACTTTGCGGATGCATTTCAGTAAGGAAAACAACCTTATAAGTTAATCTACTATATAGTTCTTTACAATTAATTGACCTAATAGAAATAGCAAAAAATGAGTTGTAATACTTCCTTCTAATTTTTATATTATTATTACTGTTTCTGTGGTTTTTAAGTACCCTGCGCATTAGACTTCTTGTAACGGGTAAATCATTTGGTACAAATGGTACACTTCAAAATATTCTATAAAACTAATTTATTGCACAGCTACATGTACAAATTCTTGTGTTTGTTTTCTTTTAAAGACACTGTTTTTCATATCAAGAGACTCACTCCCTTAATTCTGTTCTTACCTGCTTGTTGAATTTTCAAGGTCTGGAGCTCCAGCTGATGCATTTTTTTAAGATCATTCATCTCCTGTAGATGTCTACACACAAGCTCCTCTTTAAGACTGCAAAGTGCACTCTCTTTTTCTGCTTTCAGGCACTCACGAACCTGGTCTACATGAGCTGAATAAACCAGGGATAGGCAAATGCGCTGTGCTTCCATCTGTAGCTGTAAATCAGTCTTTGAATAAAAAGAAATATTTTACAAAGAGTGAGAAACAAGACGACAAAAAAGTCCCATCTTTGTGAATTTCTTAAATTAATAATGTGTTGGAATGCTGCATACAGGGTATGTATTTGGTAAATTTAAATATACAGAGTTTGGAAAACTGAGTATGAAGCTTCTTAAAATAAAAATCAAACTACAATCAACAAGACTTAATATGCTTCAATTTCCATCTTGCAGCAATTAAAACTCAACTAATTTTCTTTCACTGAAAAATAGCATACTCATACACATTGACTACTGTTATCATTTTGGTTATTCATGTAACTACTTTCAACCATGGCCACACTGCCCCCCCCCCCTCCATGACCATGTACCTGGACTTCAAAGCAGCTAATAGGAAAAACATGATGCACATTTCAAAGTCCAAGCTCCTACAAATTTTCATAGGTAAATTATTTTCTGTACTGCTTTATGTAACATACCTGTTCTGATTTTAAGGCATCCACTTGCTGCTGAAGATTATTATTTTCACTCTGTGTAATGGCTACTAATGATGCTTCATCTGTCAGTCTGTCTGCCGTCCCATGCAAATGTTTGACAAGAGACTGTCGTTCTGGTTTCAGAATTTGTTGAACTTCCTTTCTTTTTGCTACCTCATGACTGATATCTTCGCCTGAAACTAGATTTCCTCTTACATTTATTCCTTCATCAACTACATTCCTTGGACCAGAGATTTTATTTCTACTTTGAGATGCTGCAGCAGTTGTCTTTAGAGCTTTTCTGTTAGAGCATTTTGTCTTAGGGTCATTACTATTTCCTCTCTGAGCATGGCTAATTATGACTTCTAGTTCTTTACATTTTGCTAGAACTTGTTCTTTCTCATCTTTTAAGGATTTAACTGTTTCATTTAAATGACAAGTTTCACTATGCTTTGACTTCAACTGTTCAGAGAGATCTGAAAGTCTCAGGGATAATTCCAGGTTCTCACGCTGGGTAACCTCAAGCTTTTCCATGAGTTCTGCTGCATCTTTCTCATCAACTTCTCCAGTCTCAAATACGTTTGCCCTGGACACCCAGGTTTCTTTACTCCCTTCAAAACCAGAAGTTCTAGTTTTAAATAAAACTGGTCTATTGGTTTGCAAGTGGTGAAATTTTTCATTCAAAGCTTTGAGTTTACTTTCATATTCAGCTTCCTGCTTATTCTTACTCTCTTCTAACTCAGTTTTTGCCTTCAGAAGAGCTGCACATTCGTTCTGCAGCTCTCTATAATTACCTTCAAGCTTCTTCTCGGTGAATGCAAAGGCAGTCTTCTGCCTTTCAGTTTCCTCTTGAAGTTGACCGTTTTGGTGTTTAAGTTGCTCATTTTCAGTAATCAGGTCTTCTATTCTTTTTTGCAAGTCCAAAGTTTCTGACTTAAAGCAAACACTGCTGTTCAAAATGACATTTTCTTCAGAGTTTACTAACATGCTTTTTAATTTCTCTTCCAGAGTTTTGTTTTCCCCTTTAAGAAGGTTATTTTGTCTTTCCAGTTCTGAACATTTTTTTTTAAGACTATCTTCTCTCTCTCTCATCTGTTCCTGCATCAACTCAGTTTTAAGCTGCAGTTCTTGAATTTCTTGTTCAAGGGTACCTTTTTCTTTTTCCTCTTGTCTAAGCACTTCAATCTCCTTCTGCAGCTCATGGATTTGAAGTGTCATTTCTTCAGATTTTGAATTTACAATGGACTGCTGCAAATCCTTTAGGTTTGAAATCTCTACTATCAACTGATTTTGCTTTGTGATTAAGCTGTCCTTTTCATATTGCATGGCATCTATCTTTTGGCTCATTGCATTTTGTACCTCATCTAACTGCTGTTTATGGTGCATATTCAAGTTATCTTTAAGGCTTTCCATGTTCACCCTGTGCTCTTTTTCTAAGCTTTCTTTAAGTCTGGTAAGTTCCTCTTCATGACTAAACAGAAGCTTTGTTCTCAGTCTCTCCAATTCTGCTTCTTGCGATTCTGCCATCCTGTCCAAAACTGCATCCTTCTCCCTCTCTAGCATTTCAAGTTTTATTTTGTAATTTGTGACTTCTGCCTCGTGTTTTAATTCCAATTCCTTCCTAAATTCAGAGGCAGAAGTCAGCTGAATTTTTAAATCTTCAATCAAAACCTGGTATTTTTCAGCTTCATTTAATCTACATTCCATATCCACTATAGTTTGTTTGGCTCTTTGAACTTGCTCTCTTGAAAAATTCAGTTCTTGTAAAAGATCTTCAATTTTGGTTTGTTGAAGAGACTTCTCTGCTGAAATTACTTCCATCTGTTGTGACAATTCTTGCTTTATTTTTTCCCTTTCATTATCAGCATCTTGCAATTTCATATTCAATTCATTAATTTTAATATTCATTAAATGCATTTGATCTTTATTAACATTCTCATTCAAACACAGACTTGAAGTTTTCTCCAATTCTACTTTTTGTTGCAAAAGATGTTGTTCCATTGCATGTTGCTTAATTAATTCTTGCTTCATTTGTACAATCTGCTGGCCATGTATTTCATCTAATTCAGCCTGAAGTTGTGCCAGTCTCCTTTGTGTTTCTAATTCCATTCTTTGCACAATGTCAGCTTCAGACTGGCTGTCTTTATAACATCGTTTCTGCAATTCTTCCACAGTTCCCATTAATTGTTTTATTTCATCAGAACATTGCCTTTCTTTCTGTTTGTAGGTGGTAAGTTCAAATTTCATATTACTTATCTCCTGGTTCTTTAGTGAAATCTGTTCTTTCAATTCTTCAAGTAATTTACTGACATCTGATAATTTTTCCTTAAGCTGAAATGACTTTTTTTCTTCGTCTCCAAGTTTTGCTTCCAGCTCTTCAACTAATGCTTCTTTTTCTTGCAGTATACTCAAACCTTCTCCCTCATTTTTGTTTTTATCCTTAAAAAAAAAAAAGCAAACCCATGTTCTTATTTTCAGTTCATTATCTAAACATATAAGAACTTTTAAAGATTTAAATATTTAAACACAATGCCTTTCTTTAGACGGCTAGTGAACATTTATAAAAACTAAATATAAATAATTTGTTGACTTCATTTGGAGGCTATCTGTAGATTTGGAATAAGTGACAATCCCTCTTCCCCTCCCTAAAAAAAAAAAAAATCACTTCCATTTTTTCCAGCTGTGCTCTGATACTTCAAAAAAATATATTTGGTCTAGGTTGTGGAAAACTTTGTCTCTTCTCTCTTTTAATGACATTTTTTTAGGTACTTTAAAGGTGTTTTCCATGAAGGATAATAAAAAAAAAATGCACACAAAGAAAAGAATTCATTCTTTCCTTAAGACAGAAAGGGTTGTTGAAGTGGGTTAATATTTTTTCCTAACAAAATAATGTCGTTTAAGGAAGGCATTCTAATATACAGCATAGTTTCATAATTTGTCATAAATATTTCTGTGTTTTTTAAAACATGTTACATAATTCAGACATAAAAAATTCAGTTTTAAATTATAAACACATTATCATGTGTTCGGTAACAGAAGCAGTCTTAAAAACTTAAAATCTTTGTATGCATTATATGCAACACACTCATACTCTGTGCCTTGGCATTTAAATTTCAAAGGAATTATAAAATCCTGGGGCAGAAAAAACAATGATATCTTTCTAGCAAGAAACATACCATTTCATATGTTGCGATTTTGTCTTGAAGACATGCAATCTGCACTTCAAATTCTTCATTCTTTGTTTGATAATTCTTCAGCAGACATTCTTGTTCTTCCAGCTGTTGCTGATGTGAAAGTATCTGTTGCTTGGCTTGCAATAAATCAGCAGCTGTGCAAGTATGGCTGGTGTTCCTTAGGGCTTCACTTGCCTGCAACTTGAATGTTAAAAAAAATACAACGTAAAATACGTAAATCAAGTTTTTCAGAAACAGCTTGCACTGCAGGAACCGATCTTTCTTCTTCTTCTTCCACATCATAAGTCCAAAGACTAGTGCAAAATTTTGTAAGTTCTTTCAGAAGGAACTGAAATATCCTTATTATTTTGGGATGACCAACCAATAAAAAATATTTAATTTAAAAACCAATTGGGTTTTGGTGACCGAGCACAGAACAGCAGTGTCTCAGAGACATTTCTAAGTAATAAAACTGTAAAGTTGCAATTACTGTCCCCAAAACTATATTTATAATAATAAAAACTCAGGCTTCACCTGAAGCTCAAAAAAAAAACCAAAAATAAAGGACTTAAAGAGGGCAAAAAATACTACAATATTCAACTGTCACAGAGTAAACTATACCCACTCTGATTGCCAGTGTCCATGGCACCTCAATCACCAGTGCTTTTTACATCAAATGCTTCTCTGAAGCTTAACTTTGTTATTTAAATTACCTTCTAATAGCACTGCAAGTGGCAGGTTTTACCCAAAAACATAAAGAGCACTGCGACATGAAATGGTGGCCCATTAAAGTCGATGGTTGACTGTTCTGATATCAAAGGGAACAACAGGCTGGATTTCATCCCAAAGCTTTGAGAACTAATTACACAAGTGTTCTTCCATAAGATAACTGCCATCATTCAGTAATTATCAGAAGCTATCACCACATACTAGGGAAGAAAACAGATTAATCTTTATTCATTTTATAGTGAATTAGTACAATAAGGCAGGTACTATAATGATAACTGTAGAACCAGTGAAGTGACTGCTGATCTATACTGAGACCAATTCTTCAAAAACGCACAAAAAAATACTGTGTTTCTGCATTTGATGTGACACCAATTTTAAAAACACAAATAAATATTGGTAGTGCTGTAACTTACATGCTGAAACTGGATTTGCAGCTTTTGACTTTGTTCAGTAAGCTCTAAGAACTCCCTCATAGTTTCATCCTTTTCTTTCCGTGCCTGCTGTAGGTTAGTAGTAAGCTGAGTGATAATGTCATCTCTTTTTTTGATAGCAGCTTCAAATTCTTGCAGCTATGAAAGATACAACTTAAACTATTAGTGCACATCGAAGCCACAGGCAAATAAAAACATTGGCTTATTTTAGTTAAGTAGGAATACGTCATCCCTAACCTCTCCATGACACACATCTACTGGAGAGCTTATGGTTTCAAAAATTCTATTTGTAAATACTTCAGAAATAGATTTTTCCCCCTTATTTGACAATATATGACCTCTTTATTTATAAAACCAAGGAACAAAATCTGAAACTGTAAGAAGGTCAACTAGTTAAAGATATTAACTGCTTGTAAACTAAAAAGCCTGGCCACATAAACAAACCATCGTAAGGAAGCCACAGTATCTACAGTGTTTCAGAAATTTTGTACAACTACTCACGTCCACACACTTTTCTCACAATAAATGCAACTTATATTATCTCTCACTTAAAGTGCAATAAATTGCATTCATCATACTAAAAGCATATAATAGATACCATACAGTATCCTACCTCGGGAACCCAGAGAAATTATTCATAACTACGTGAGAAAAACAGCTCAAGCTGCAAACCCGATAGTGTATTTAACAGATTCATCTTTTGTAATTTATAATGACGACGAAATTATAAGAGTACAGAAGAAAAATTCTTTGCAAGTGTTTTATCTTTTGTAGGATTACACTCAGGCAGCCAGAACTTCTAAACGTTAACTGGGACTATTTTCATGTGCAATTATATAGATATGTTGCTCACTTTAAAGTCACTTTGTCAATTTGAACTCATTGAAGTCTAGTAGCACCTTCCCCTTTATGTATTGCAAATTTCTTAAGCCAGTCTCCTTCTGTAACTGTTTTGTTTACAATGCACCCAAAAAGAAGCTTCTCCAGGTTATATGCTGAGTCTTGAAGTAAAACTATAATACTTCCAGATAAAGTTTACCGATTAAGAGGACAGGGGCATTATTCAATGGGACAGAAAAAACAGAAAACCCTTAAGCAAGACAAACTATGCCAAGAATTTGAGGAAATTCATTCAAAGTTCTTTTCAGAACACTGTACTGGACTCCTACTTTAAAAGCATGGATCTAGTGGAAATACTAGATTTTTGTTATAATAGAGAAAATTAGGAACAGATCAGACACTTAAGTGTGTCGTATCTTTCCTTTTGTATCTGTTTAATGAAATTGAGTAAATTTATCTGTTCTGATCCACACACTGTTATATGATAATTTTAAATTTATTTTATTCAGTCCTTTAATTTAACAAGCAGACAGAACTAAAGCACATAACATTATCTTCTGCACTCCCCTTTTACAATTCTTTTGTGTCTTCTGAAAAATAAACCATATGCATTTCTCAACTGGCATATTATGTACTGTACCACTATCATACAAAAATATGCTGCAACTAGAAAACCACTATTGTACTGCAGCCTGGTTTGTTTTAATATATTTTCATTTACATTAAAAATAGTAATTCATTTACATTAAAAAGTGCAAATACTTTCACTTCTATCTTTTTCAGGAAAAATTAACAGCAATCACAACTATGAAAAACTTAGTATGCTATAATTACAACTATTATGTTTAGCACAACAGATACAAAATACAGTTATTAGAAGTTAAGTTTGACTTAAAATGCAACACCAGAGATTCATCAACAGCCAAAGAAATTATAAACCACCCCCCGGAGGGCAACCACTAAAGAATCACTCTAGAATAGTGGAAAACATGACATTCATTTTCACAGATAAAATACAAATGAAAGCAGAAAAAAATTATAATTGCGCAATAACAACAAAAGTGAAAATCACCAAATACTAGAACAATTTTGGTATTCTGTAGTACTTTGTAAAAAACAGAAAAACACAATGACGTGACCTGAATCCAAATTAAAAGAGAAAGACAGAAGTAAGACATGAAGCATGACAAAGCACTGACTTCAGTGCATAGCACCACCTGTTTCAACTGGAAGGATAAGTATTTCATAGCCTCTACTTTAAAATCTAACTTTAAATTCCAGTGGTATTTCTGAAGTAATAAATAATTCTCTGTAATCCCAAATTACTAGATGTTTGTTAAAACATTTTGAAACAGTTGCCTTGTGTTTCAGACTGTGAAGTCTGACATACAAATACTTTTTTGGTTGAAGGATCAAGTCTGTTATATCATTCCTTAGGAAATAAAACCTGTGGTTTTTTCATCTTGGAAGAACAAGAAGGTATACAAGAATGCAATCTTTGCAAAACTGGAGAAGAATTAGGGCTTTTCTTGACGAAAATTGTTTTTCTATTCCTGATCTGTAGAAAGTCACTGTGAAGAAGACTGGAATTTTAGTCACAAAATACAGAGAAAACACACACATAATGGAAATGCCATTCAAAGAAACAGAGCACATGGTATGTGATTGAAAGAAATTATGTGCAATTCTGTAACACACACTGATTACACTCTGAACAACTGCCATTAGGTGTGAACTCTTTCAGGTGATGCTCTGCATTTTCACATGTAACCGAGTAGCAAATAGAAAGCAACATAAGGTAATTATACCTGTTGCAATCCTTCTGTACCATATGCTGCTCTCATTTCTTCTAGCTCTCTGTTTAGCTCTTCAGTCTCTTGCTTTTTCCCAGTCAATTCATCCTCCATCACCTCTAGCTGCATGTGAGAGTGCTGCATTCCATGCTCAGAACAAATCTCTCCAACTCCAAATTCTTCTTCCTAAATCAATCCAAGTTCCTTAACATGCCATTTCTGATGCTTTATCACAGTAAATAAACTCAAATATCAAATTCAGTATCAAACGCCACTTCAGTACATTAACATACAATAAGCATTGAAGACCTGATTGCCATGGTAACCTCCTTTGTTAGTATAATTCACACCTCAAAAGCACGGACATAAAGCATTTCTGCCAAGTTCTGCTTTATAATCTTTGCCATAATAGAAATGGTAAATTGTTTTGCATTTCAAGTCTAATGATACACTATATTAATATGTGACAAACAATGCAGATGCAGAGGACAACATGCAAAATAAAGTATTAGTCAGCAGCACAGTTTTTGTTCAAAACAAACTGTTCAAGGCTTTTAGTATTCACCATTAGTGTTATGATTCAATCTGCAATACTGTACCCTGATTAAGTCTGCAGGTATAGCTGTTCTTGTCACAAAACTGCAACCATTTACCTGTATAAAGACAATTTCTATATACATTATTATTTGAAATAAAACTCAATTTCTATTTTCATTTGAATTATATGTTCCTGCAGACCCAGGGGAATTTTTATGCTATAAAAATTATTACATTTGAAATACAAAATAGCTTTTTATATAGTAAATTGCATTGTAGTAAGCATAGGTAACAGGTAAAACACCCCAAATTGCTGAAATAGATACTACAGGCTAAAAACACAAACCATATTATGAATTTAAATATGTAGAAAAAACAAAGGAATTCAGATCTAAAGGTCAATGCAAAGCTTTACACTTTAAATAATGCAGTATGGTTGCATTTTAAATTATATATTTAACATTTCTATATAATACCAAACATAGTTATGCTTTCTAAAAGATACCTATGCACTCCAAGATCTATTGTTTCTGAAAGTCACTAATGTCTTGATAGTGGATGAAAGGCAGTAACTCTCATTCTAAATTTGAAGGAATTTTTAAAGATTAAAAAAGAGCAGAAATTATACATTGAACATAAGACATTTTTAAAAAATACTCTTTCACTCACCTAACACTGCAACCCCTTTTCAGCTTCTATGAGAATTTTGGTTCTACAGACTGTGCAAACCAATAATGACAAATCTCTAAAAGGCAGGCACAAACCAAAGTAGCAGTTACAAGTTAACAAAAAAACCCCAAAAAATCCAAATAAAAAGGTGATGCTCTGTATTTGTGAGTAACCATAACAGACACGCAGGCTTTTGAAACAGCAGACCAATGTTCCAATGTTTTAAAAGGAGAAAGCAAGAACAGCTGTTATTTTCCCTCTGAGTTGTTTATTACGTCAGAGTCTGAAACAAAAATAATGGTACTCAAGATGTAAAGGCACCATAACATTTCAGACCCAAATACTATGTTTACATCAAAAAAAGAAGCTATACTGCTCAGGCATCTGCCACAGTCTAGATCAGGGATTATCTACAAAGGACTATCATGCCTGAAGAAATCAATGTTACTCAACATAAAAGTACTCCGTTATAAATGGGATCAATAGAGTCATGGAGCTTGTATTAAGAGGGTGGATATATCTGCATTAGACAAGGATTTGCAGAGCTGACACAGTGCCCTTTTAATTCCTGACTTCCTCAGTAAAAGGGAAGATACCACAGAGAGATTACTCCTTTATTTTAGAAAGGATAAAGAAAAATGCAGCAAATAGCAGTCCAGGCAATTAATCAAGGCACTGTACATTGGTGATCTACTGCCAGATGTTCGCTCTGTACTCAAACATACAAGTGTCTACACAGCGCCTGGCACCAACAGCTTTATTCAGATTTTGGCGTGTGTCCCAGATTAATAACACTAGTAGTTTAATAGAAACTCTATTACCAAATACTTCTTTTCCTTTATTTAGGCTTAATTGATAAAGATGTAGTGTATTATTCCTGTAATCCAGCACAGTGAACACACTCCTCTTCCTGTGAATGACTTCTGTGTGCCACAATCAAAGACGTTTAGATGCTTTATAACAAGAGCTATTAGGAAAGACACAAAAGCCTTATCTCATTAGATGTTCCAGACTCCTTAGCAGCTGAAATTTCTACAAAAGACCTTTTACTTATAAAGGAGGCTTTGCCATGTACATTCAAAGCAAGCACCTTGGGGAATCTGGCCTCATCTCACCTATCTCTTCGCCTCGGCCTAGCTCTTACCTCAAAGGGGAACCACTACAACATGGTAGCAGTCCATGCCCTTCCTCATCTGATGCCTTCTCCTTACAAACGATTTATCCCTTCTGATAAACTGTAAGTTGAAACACGACAAGACACCAGACTGCTCTGTAATTAGGGTCTGATCTAAAGATCGGAGTGCTACGCTAATGGGAGCCATGCAAGCAGCCTGGCAGCCTCTGGTGTGACAGAGATTCTGCTGTGTAAGAGCAGACAGACAGTTGGGGCTGAGTTATTAGCTTCAAAATATGTTGATTTCACTCATGCAATATATGAAGACTGTAGCCCAGATACCAACTTCTTTGTTAGAAGATGTCTGCGCAAGGCCTACTGTACTTCTGTGTTTTGTCTCATGGTCACAGAGGTTTTCCTGTTCAAAGATCTTCTGAATAACTCATAAATACTATTGCTGTAGACTCTCACAATTTCTTCTTTTAAAACTTTGCAGTTCACCTTTAATGCTGAAAGCCTTATTACGTGCTTAGTTACATACCCCAGCAAACAAACATTTAAAGAAACAATCAAATCGCATAGCATTTTAAGATAACAAAAGGAAGGAGTAACAAGAGCTCTGGACATAACTGCATAAACAAATAACTCTGAAGTAGGAAAAAATTAAGTTTTAGAACACATTAGCTACTCAGGAGCAACTGCTCTGGTGAACAAAAGACAGGGAAAAAAAGTGAAGGTTATGGAAGTCCCTAAAAGGACATTCAAAATAATTCACAGAAATAGTATTTACTAATATAAAGTAAAACATAATTTGTAGTCTATTGACTAAAAATGAAGATATAAAATATATTTCAGCACTAAATACATATGCTTAAGAAAAATGAAAGGAATCTTCTTCCAGAGAAATACAAGGAAAACCAACTTCCACCGCTGAAATAAGGCAGCGATTCATGACAATTGCCACCAGAGGTCAGAATTAAATTTATGAAGTCACTGCACCCCCCTAAATGTTTCTTAGACCTTGTAAGAGCTGAAATTGTACCTCAGAAATTACAATAATAATATAAAATGTGTAACTATTATAACATTAATGCCAATAATACAGAGATTTCCCTTTATAAATAGCAAACCTGTGCTCAGCATAAATCAATACATACTGTTTAATCACTGAAAATTGTAGAAAATAGCTTACTACATGACAATAATATAATCTAGTAGAAACTGGCAAGCAGACTTGTGATTAAAAACATGCTTTGATTTGGTAATAGAAACTGAGAGATGTATCTGGAATGGATTAACAATTTTACCTCATGTTTTTGTTCCCCCACCGCTTTCTTTTACATTTTGGACATCTGATTCCTTCACAAAAATTAATACTTAGACCTCCAACACTGCTTGTCAATGTTCTTAACTTCTCAATTTTCTAGTTATGTCACGACTGATTATATGAAACTTAGCTAAAAATGAGAAATTAGGGCAACTTGGGAAAATGAATTTCAGTTGTACTGTGCTTTTTTTTACTCCATAAACAAAAACATTTTCAGCATTTTCAGTTTGTGATTAAAATAATTATAATTATATAACATAAGTAAGGTTAATAACTTCTGATGCATACCAATTGATGTCTTTTTAAAATATCATGTCTTAATATATTTTTCTATATATTAATAGAACACAAAAGAGGCTTCTTTATGTAGTAGTTAAGGTCGAGGTATAAAATTTCATTAACGTTTGAAAAAAACCACCAACTTTGTAGACTTGATATTAACCATCTTTTCACATGTACACTTTGCAAGTTGGGAAAAGAGTCAATAAGAGAAAAAAAAAATAATCAGGTGGAACAGTCTTTAAATTACACCATAAACCTGAGGCACATCGGAAAAAAATGGGGGCAACCTTACCTTACACAGTTACAAAAAAATCAAAAAATTCTAACTGTTGAAAAAAGTTTAACTTCCCTTAGTTCTGAGTTTAGACCATAAATTAAATTCTAATGACGATTAGCTACTTAAGACTATGCAATTAGGTCTCATTCTTACTCAAACTGAGTAATATGTTACAAAAGGCAAGGTGGTCATATGAAGGATATATCAGCCTTCAGTTATGCTACTACCTTTGATAGTGTAGCTATTTAGAGAGGTGGCAGAACTAGAGTGTGCTGACAATAAAAGTCCTTCAAGACAAGAATTGTTACATAAACATTAACTGGTTCCTTCAACTTTGTTTGGACAACTGTACGGGCTTATAATTGTGTGTCTGGTAAGTCTCAAAGAGAGAAATACTTATCACTGAATTTTATCCAATTCCTCAAGACAAGGGGCTGAAGAATTAAAAACATCTGACTTATTTTACCAACAACAACAGAACAAATGATGGACAACCTATTTCATTTTGAAGCATGATAGCCTTCATTTCAACATAATTTCTGACAAAAACCAGTAAAAACAATACAGATATTATAAACAATGAGGGAAAAGATGGATCAACAGGCCTATGTTTCTAGATACGGTTTCTTAGCATTCTAAAAAGGTCATAGAGCTGAAAAAAAAAAAGGTGAGATCAAGTTTTCATACTTCTTAATTACATGGTTACAGAGAAAATTTAACTCGTTCTCATATTCAACTGAAAAGGCTTCAGATAGCTTTATTTACAGGATGGACATAAATATAAGTAGAACTTCTAATAATAAAAACAGCGTTACAGCTGACACAAAACATATTGAAAATTCAGTTCCTAAAATATACACATTCCTAAACATGTTTCCTCATTGCACATACCAATCAATTGTACTGAATTAGAATTAAAAAGAGCTTATTAAAATAGCAGCTCCCACCACTTGAGTTTGTTCTTCACCAGATCCAGTATCATGTTACTATTCAGAAGTTTTATATTGCCCACTTATGTCTTAGAAAAGAACTCTCGCAGAGAGTTCGCTCTTGCAGGAATGAGAATAAGAAGTGCCTAGAAGTACATCTGTCATTGCATTGCTAGAGCTTTCACAATCAGTCTCCTACATTGCTTCCTACAACCTCAGAAGTGATCAAAATTTCTTAGTCATATTTCATTATATATGCAATACCTCTCACTTGTAAAAATACATGAACATTCATGCAACTGTCAACTGTTTTTAAGGGTTCATTCTTCACATACTCATATTCCATCGATAGTAACCACAGCATGGCAACATGTATTCTAAAAAGGTGCAGTAAGGTCACAGCAGTTGTTCAGAAGTGTATTTGCTACACTCTTAATGGCATACTGTGTGCACATACTGCCCTATTACCTTACCATACATAAAGCAAACTCATTCTTTTTTTCTTTACCACTTTAATTTCTTGACAAAATAAACATTTTATCTACGAAAAATACTAAATCTTTACTCTGATTTTTTTTTTCCAAGGTAGAGTTTGCTTCAACCCCTTGCGCCTATCCCTCCATAAAAATCGTTTTTTCTTTCTTCCATTTACAGCACAGCTCAGCAGCTGGACTGGAGTCTTCAATTCCAAAAGTGAGAGACCAATTCTAGTCTCAGCCTTTTTTTTTTTTTAAAAGTTTGCATCACAAAAACATACCATAAGAACAATCACAACTGAACAGACCAAGAGCCCATGTGGTTCAGTATTCTGTATTTGAAAGTAGCCAATAATGCATGTGAGAGAACAGTTTCCTTGTACTCCAAAGTGCCTTCTCCCACCACACCAGAAGAAAGTGCTTATAAACAAGGATGGAGGAAAAAGTGAGAGAGAAAGAATCAAGCTGGGGAAGAGAAGGACAGGAAAAGAATTCAACTAAAAAGGCTGAGACCAAATCTATGGAGGAAACTGGGATTTGATGAGACAGGTTGGAAAGAAAATCTACTGCTTTCATCTAGGACAGGTTGAAATGAACATTAGGAGGACCTCATGTAGGGAGAGAGAATACAGGAGTAGAGGTTTTCAAGGGAGAGGGAGAAAAAAGATATTAAAAGAAGGATAACCAATCCTTGGATAGAGTTGGAAATGCTGGGAAAGAAACTGGGTTTCAGAATGACTGAGGAGGGAACAGGAATGATAGAAACCGGATTAAAAGCCTGTAAGAACGAGCTAAGAAATCAAATAAGGGGAAAAAAGGGGATGGGGAAGGTGAAAAGACTGACAGAGAAGTAAAAATTTACAAATTTTAGGGGACAGAAGACAAACACAGTGTTGGTCAAAAGAATAGGGTGAGAGAAGGAGCAAATGAAGGCTGAGCATTTAAGTTGGCAAAGTCGTTTCAGTTTTCAGGGCATGTCTGGACTGCACACTGTGGTCAGAATTTTACTTTTGCACCGTGCAGTGCAACCAGCCAGGGACACATTGCCTGGTGTGTGTATTCCCTTAGGCTGCACAATAACTAGCTATAATACTAGTATGAAACACATAGTTATTCTAAAGACTAGAATAGCTTAGAAAAGGATGAATCAAGAGATGAACAAAGTGTTCCACACGAAATTTACTTCAGCAAAGGGAATCATTTGATTACTTCATCCCCTTTTACTTTTTGTCAAACTTGAGATTCTGGGGCGTGTCTTGCAGAACTGTTTAGCAGAGAGATCTGCAGAACAAACCCCAGATTGTCAGAAAAGTGATTGAGACATGAATTTATCTCTTCGTTTTCCTGCTAGAAACAGCATCTACTATACTCAGATATTCCGTGTAGATGTAGAGTAGCAGACGACAGTGTCCGAGCTGACCCCAGTCTGCAGCTAAGCCTCCCCGACAGGCACTCGCGCAAATTCCCCACTAGCAGGAGGATGGAGGAGAGAATCGAAAGGGCAAACACAAGAAAATTTCACGGGTTGAGACAAAGACAGCTTAATAAGTGAAAGAAAACAAAACCCCCAAACAATGAGCAGTGCAAAGGCAATCACTCACCACCTTCCACCAGCAGACTGACGCCCAGACAGTTGCTGAGCAACAGATGCTTTGGGACTCATTAAAACATAATCAAGTTGTTAAGTTCCCACAGAAAATTAGTAGAAATTATGCACAGCCACAACTCCAATGCAACATAAGCATTAATACAACCATAACAGTGACGCTGTTACAATAGTTCATGTATCTACTGCATTATTAATTATAGTAGCTATCCTATTATATAGTTGACATAATTCTTGCTTTAATGGTACATTAATCATAGCCGTAATGACATGCAACAGCTCTGTCTACAGTATGAAGTATGTTCTTTCTTTCCTTCTCTTTTTGAAAAACGATGCGCAGCATTGCAGTAAACATGAGAAAGTTGGAAGTCAGGAAAAGCATTACTTAATTCTTACCTCAGAACTGTAATCTTCTACTGTGCTGGAAATTTCACTTTCTGGCTAAAATAAAATATTAAAATATTTACAACAATGGCACTCTAAAAAGATTAAGCAAGACATTTTCCATCTGTTTCTGAGAATGTAGACAGTATTTGAAAATGTTACAGTATAGATAAACTTGATTAGAATATATATATAGAGAGAAAGCCACTTGCACTTTCTTGAAATCCCAGCTTTAAAAAAGAAGTTACTTTGTGGTTCAACCATGATCATGGAAACCTTCTAAATACATGACAAAGTCCTCTAATGAAAATACAACCTACAGGTATAAAATATTATTTTGGAAATGTAACATAATATTTTGTTGGGCTTTTTGTTAGTTTTTTAAGTAATAAGGAGTACCAAGAAAAGGACTTTTCTCTAATAGATCAATTTTACCTAACTAGGAACTTCACTGGCTTAAGAACATAATCATATATAGAATGCCATTTTCATACATGCAAGGCTTTTGATGTTGACTAGAATTTTAAAACACACACTCATATTCTCCTTCAGCTTCCATGGAAACCAAGGAAAGGTAAAAGTGATCAGGAAGAACAAGGACAAAGACTCAAATCTTGTGATATAATGAATTAAAGAAACTAAGCCTTAACAAACAGAGCAAAAACATGCCATGGAAGACGCTAGAATTAAACACAGAGTATTTTGATGAACTACACACAATGTATCAGGTTTGAGAAACAACAGATTGGTAGGAAAATATGCTAAATATTCAAATTATCTATTTAAGGTGTGCTATTGAGGAATTAATAAGTATGCTTTCAAACTCAAAAAATGAAATTTTGAGTTAAAAATACTTTAACAAAAAATGAAGGGTACATAATAGAACTTTTTCAAAATTCACTTAACGCATTAGTCAATCTCCATTTTACACTGAATTCTGTCAGGTTTATTTTCAAGGAATATAGTCAGTTTTGCATCAGAAGACATAAGTAAAAATTGGAACTGTCAATTGAGGTGTACTTTGGTTTTTGTTTTACACTGATGGGAAATCTGATGGGTCTACTGGAGCTTTGCCATTTTTACAATTCCATCATCATCAATTCTACATATCTGTAATCCAATATGTAGCCCCACAATGTAATTAACACAGAAAAATGGTACTATTTTATATACAGAGTACACAAAACTAACTTAAAATCCAACTGTGGGAGCTAAAATTCATGCAGCACATACAATTTTAAAAATCAAAAAGATCCACTTTAGGCACAAACTGGAAATTATGTTTTAAAACTATAAGGTGACAAAAGTGTTGTTGCTGTGGAATACACAATTAGTACTTAACAATATTTAATTTTTAAAATAAATACATATGTTTATTCATATTATATATACTTATATTTCTATTTGTATACACATGTATACAGACACACACCCATTTTACATATTGTTTTTAGTCTAAGTCCTTGGCCTAGGATAAAATCCTCTGGAAGGAACAAAATCAGGGAAAAGCACATCGATATTTATTTTCATAACACAGATCAGAAATGTATGGTCATATTCCCCTACAATTTTTCATAGTTTGTTCTAATTCAGAACACTTCACAACAAAAGAGTAGAAGTATTCCTATAAAAGCTGAGAAGTATTCTAGAAATTTACGTATTTAATTAGATCTAAGGACCATTGAAGTTCTTTATATAGTAACTGAGGGGAAATCAGCTCCCAGAGGAGTACTTCCATTTCACTTTCTGTTGTTCATATTCAGTAAGAGAACTCTTTGTTGTTTTTATTTGGGTATGCTAATTCCTCTGGGGACTAAAAAAAGCATACTAGAAAAATTGCAAGGATATTAACTTCTATCCACAAAACTACCACAAAAGAGGCCAGTCAGGATTTTTAGATAGATAGGCAGTATAGTCAGACGTTCTGAGTCTATTCTGTGGCACAGGAAGAACAATTGTAAATATGAATTCCAGCAAAAGATGAAATAAATAAGTGCAATCAAAATTTACTTAGAAAATAATCCCGCATACTGCCTCCAGTAATCTTGCCTTACTCTCCTGACACAGCAACCTATAAAGATTTAATGTTGGGTGAGAAAGCAAACAGCTCAAAGAAGCTGTCTGTAATCCTCCACTGCAGAGATTAGCCTGAAACTGCCTATTACATTGGCTGACAGTTCAACTGAGCAAGCTCTAATCCAATTACTGTAAAACAGGCTTTCTGTCCAAATCATTGCACTTAGAAGACTAAAACCAGTAAGTTATGAGATTCCTTGAAATCATTTTAGAATTCTTCCTCTTCTATTAATACTTCACAGATAAAGAGCCTTTTGCAATCATCTTCCAATTCCAAAACACCAATTTAACATGAATAAGCAGGCCACAGATAGCATGTAAAAAAAAAGCTCTCCCAATTGAGAACATCTTTTTTGGTGCAAGCGAACACTGCCTTAGAAGTCACCAAGACATGAGTAATTCAGTAGAGTCAAATAACAAGTAAACACTAATCACCATGCTTACTCTTTTAAAGCTACGTTTAAAAAAATACCAAAACCCAACAACCAACAAGCCAAAATGCCCATGCATCTTTATATTTATTTATGTGGAAGTAAGATAAATTGCTTTGGGAATAAGGTAGAACTCAGAAAAATCATACCCAGTCTTAAGAAGGTATCTGCGTGTGTCATCTTTAGCAACTGCAGTGTGGATTTGGTTTTCACTTTTTAAAATCATCTTTGTCTTGTATTGTTAGCAGTCAGAGGCCAACATAGGCTAGTAGAACCAATCTAATTAGGCCTGCTTTGAGCACATGATTGGACTACATGACCTCAAAGGTCCCTTACAACCTAAATTATTCTGATTCTGTACTTTACCCCATTTCTCCAATTGTAGCAGAGACATTTATCCTGACTGAGAGCACATAAATCAGCAGAGTCCATCTGTAATATGCAATCGTGATGTACTTCAAAATATATTTGGTTAAGAAAGTTTCTTCATGCACTTATCATATTTATATAGACTACAATATTGCTAAAACAACAGTTTAAGTGATTCCCTCTACAGAGCTCTGTGCCCTAGCAGTCCTCTCTCCTTAGCTGTAAACAATCTGCTGCATTTCATGAAGTACATATTTCTCTTCTCCTACAGGGCATCATCACCTATGAAAAGATGTTTTAGCATTAAATACTATTTAAACCTTTTATTACTTCCTCTAGGAAAAGCCATGAGTTGAACAGACAGTTTTATTGAGTTACTACAGTTTGAAGCCCTAACATAAACTTCGTAAGTACGAAAAGCTACATATTAAGGGCATGTATCCATAAAGTTCAAAATATCTGTAGGCTATACTGTAAGTATACTGTAGGCTTAAAATAGTAAAATTTATGGATCAATTACTTTACAAGTTTTTATCTGTGTGTATGATTTAGTCTGTCTGCCTCTCCACCAGGGCAACTTTTTTTTTTTTTTTTAAATACAAATCACAAATGCAAGAAATTTTTTAAAAGTTTCATTTCTGTATACTTCTCAGTTGCTGGAAATGAGATAATGGATCCAAAATAGTTACAAGTGATCTATTCTAGCACAGGACTGATAAGTCAAAATGCAGAGCATTCATCTGTGCTACATGTCTCAGAAAAGACCGCATTCACATGCACAGAGCTGAGAATCCGTGTTGAAATGGTGGTAAGACTAGCACTTGTGCTTTCAGAGGCACTGCTTTCATGAACGGAATATGCTATTCTGTAAATAACATCAACATCTCTTGTCCCTCGTATCTGGAACACCAAACTACATTGGTGAATCCATGTCCACTGAGAACTGAACCACACAGGGCATCTTACAACTTTCCTGGAGCATGTACTTTCAGACACTAGCAACCAGGATTATTTAGAATATCTGTTTATCGGTCTCTTAAGTCATCCAGTCCTAAGTAGTGTTTTCTAAATTCATTCCTCCTCCTCCTCAACCAAAAAGGCTCAAACTACATTTTGGATACAAAGATGTAGTTGTTTTGTTTGGATACAAAACTGAAAGATGTTCAGTTTTGCATTTTGCTGTAGCCATAGTTGCAATGATCAAAAATCCACTTCAATTTGTAAACTTTTAATAAAACAAAATGCCCAAAATTAAGCAATAAAACAAACCCAATTATTGTCCAATAAGGGAGTATAGCAGTACCAGCAAACTTCCCGTGAACTACAGGACACTGACTACCACAGAAAACATGATGCTGGCAGGCAGGTAGAAAGCGCTGTCTCAGAACATATTATGGTCAGACCGAGAAGGCAAGAAAATCATAGCAAAAAATCTCATATAACTCCTTTATTCCTGCTCTCAAAATTAATGGGCTATTTTGTCCCTCCCCACAAGTAACTGGTCACCTGAAATGAACCTACCTCAATGGTGTAAGTCTGCTTGTGTCTGATAATTTCTCCACTATGCAAAGTCCTGATAATAGCAAAGTCAGCAGTAGCAGCTGCTCCCCTCCAGCTGCTGCACGAGGATGTTTCATCACCTCGAGATTGATCAGTATCAATCCCACCTTGTATCGATTCTTCATCTTTGATGTTTGCTGTTTTCTTCTTCTTTTTCTGCTTCTTTGATCCATTCTGACCGTCAGTTTGTGCCTTCCGCTGCCTAAATTGGGCAAGCTGTACAGAAAACAAAATCCTGTTAAAGGTGAAAGTTTTCCTCTTTATTACTAATGAAATCCTCTATAAAGGTTTACCAGCTGTGCTACATAAGCGTCAAACTAATCATGACTGCAAACAAGTTGGAAGTTAATGCTGCGTATCTGAGACACATTCAGATTATTCATCTGTTTACACAGTTTGCTAGAAAAAAAAAATCTTAAATGTAAAACAACCTATGAATTAATTCCTTTCTGGCTTCATACTAGCCAGTTACTGCTTGATAGAGTGATACCTAGAAATCAAAACATTCAAAGGTAAAGGTACAAGCATCAATATAAAGGACAAATGCAATGAAATAACCTCTGTTTTAATTTTTATATTTATAAATATATAAATATAAAATATAAAAATATATAAAAAATATATATATATTTTTTATAGTGATAAATACCTCAAAATGAATTTAAAGAAACTACTTCCAAGTTTTATACCAGAAACAGATAAAAGCAAACCATTCTTCCACTAAGTATCATATCAAATTTTCTAAAAAGTTTATGTTAGAACTCAAAAAGCAGATCAAGTTACTGAAAACATCATCAAGAAGTAGCAAAACACATTATGAGGAAATACTGTGCTGTCTAAAAACAGCACTACCTTGTAGCAAAACATGCTGATGAACAAAAAGTCACAGGTGAGCCAAGCACATAGTTGAAAAACCAATTAGTATGTAAGCTATTCAAATACTGGAAGACACTGCCTTTTGAAGAGCTTGTCACTTTTAATCACTTTATAGTGGTTTACACAAGAAAATCCTTTTAAAATATTTTTTCTTAACAAGAACTAAATAAGAAAAGCAAGCACAGCGGGTTTTACCAATTAATTCAAAACTAGACACATCCTAACAATAAAATCTGGAAACAAAAAATCATTATTTTCCAATTGAAGAGTCCAACATCAATTAAGTGCTACAATATGTTTTAAAAACTTAGCTCCAACGTAAATATAAAGCATGCAAATAAAGATCCTAAAGCTTTAAATACTTTTTACATCAAGTAATACCTAAATAACACACATTTTTCATAAAACTGCTGTAAATTTAAGGAACAGCTACAGAAAAGGTAGCATGATATTCACCAATCGAGAAAGCCAACTTCGTCAGCAACGCTCAAACCACAGAGGATCCCCTGCCCAGCCACAGTGCAAGCCCTCACTTGGAGTGCTCTTTTTTTCTCGTCTGGCCCCACAATCGCTGAGAAGCCCCAGCCTAAATAAACACATCCCTGACGTTGATCAGTTTTGACTTCTGGCTAGTTCATGCTTTTGTCCCTTTATTTGTATTTCTTTATGCGTCTCTTTCAGCCTCCTCTCCATCCTTAGGATGACTGACAGCTTGGCCTATGGCTCCTGCTCCGTTTCCAGGAGGAGGACTTGAAGATTTGCTGAGCCAAATATGCTCACCTACATATTTAATGCTTACTTCCTTCTACATCTCTAATTAGTTCAACTTCATGACTTTTTTTCCATTTTTTAAAATAGGCAACTTTTCTCATTTCACCAAAAATCTATTAAAGCTTATAAACTCCACAAATTCTGAACAGGAAAAGAAAGGATAGCCTCCTCCTTTTCTTTTTTTTTTTTATAAAAAAAAGGCAGCATAGATTTAGCTTCTCAAAAATGGGAAGGGTGTATGGTTCCAGTTGTCTCCTTACAACATTACTACATTCTCCTAAAGCTGTAAATTTACCTCAATAAAAGAATTTCCAATTTATCCAAAAGACAAGCAGAATTTGTCCAAACACCACAATGGCATAAAGCAGGCAACCTGATTTCAAGTGTAACTACTAAAAGATTTTTCTTTTTTTACTTTTTGTTTTTAAATAATGAAAGACATGTGGTGCCACTGGTCAAGAGCTCTCTTCCCCAACTTAATTGAAACCTTCTGTAATGGAAAGTTAAGTTGGCTTTTTTAAAGCAGCTTTACAGTCTTTATTTGTCTACAAAATTAAGACATGTAGCTCAAGGACAAGTGAATTACTCCACGTCTCTCCTCAAGTATTTTGCATATTTTAGCTAAGGCATCTGGGTATGTCAGATATCTTTCCTTCCAAATTAAATTGCCAACTTTCACTTCTTCAGAATTAACAAGATTAAATACAATTAGAAACAGACGTAATTTTTCTTCTGTTTAAACATTGCTGAAGATGTACACACATGAAAGCTAAATGCATATGAAAACTAAAGTGTTGTATTTTTGTATTACAAAAGTTCTCAATTGACAATTTCTGTATGAACGTTTAATATTTTGGAAATAACTACACTATTAGTGACGGATGCATGCACAAATCATCACACTTTTAACCTTCACATTAATGTATACACAAAACTGTCCAGCTACTAAAGCAACCTAGCTTCAAATCCACATTTTAATCAAATTCTGAAAACTAGAAATGACAGAAGCAGCATTAAGAAAAAGCTACTGCTGAACAAAAACACTCTGTGATGCTCACATCAAGACAGGGGAGTCTCAGATACCGAATTTGTTCAGAAAATAGGACTCGGGAACTAGAGTTGAAGATCTATCTACATTTCAATGACAAGCAAGAAAAAGTCCAACAGCAGTCATGGGAACTAAGGAAAATAAATTTTTTAGAATTAGAATTTTAATTAAAACTGAAAAATACTTCCATATTTTGTGTTTCTATTTTTCCAGTGTGAACAAAACGTGAAACAAATGTAAGCTGACAGAACTATACAGCCCTTCACCCTGTCCTCCAGGCACAGCAGCTTCCTAATGCCAAAACTCAGCCTGAGGAGAATTTAACACTGCCACTGCTGAATCTGCAGTTTTGAAATAATTCAATGTCAAATCTCTGCTGAGTTACAAAAGTTGCAAAGAAAAGCAAAGATGTAAACAAAGGAGTTACCATGGAGGAGACATGATCGAAACCCAGAAGCTGAAGAAAGCTCGGAACAGGTTCTCTGCCTCGATCCACTTCCGAGGAGCGATAGAGAAGCAGTACCTTACCCTGGGAAGGCATCAGCACACTCAGCTGTGATGCAACGTCACCATGTTTTAGCACATCTGCAAAGAGCAAGTCTTTTCAGGCCATCTGCTAGCACATTGTCTCCAGCTTTTCCCATAATGCTGATAAGACCTCAGATCCTCCAAATAGTACTGACTCCAGTTAAAAATTCCATCAGTGTTTTCCAGTAGTGAGTAACAGCTGATTTTGCTCCTTATCCTTAACTCTCAGCTTTGCACTTGAAATAGCTAACAACTTGCCATTTTCAGCTCATAGGTTTTTCAAGGCCTGCTTTCAGGTAAAAAAAAAGCAATCCTCTTGTGAACCAACATGTCCACTTTACAGCAATCAAAAACATTGTATTACGGAGTCCATCCTTATTGTCTGAATTATTTCTATTAAATATCCAGTGTACAATTAAATTCTTAATTGTAATAAATAAATTGAAGTTTTAACCTAAACTCTGAGAAAGAAACAATATTTTATGAATGAATGAAATTAAATCTATGAATGAAATATTCATTTTATGAATGAAATGAATGAATGAAACATTTTAATGCATAGCAATCTACAATAAAATTGTCCAGGAAGAATTACATGTTTATTTTCAGAATTCCAGAAGCGCCATTTACAACAGCTGCTCAGCTTCCCATTAGTTTGAAAAATGGGAAGTGACTGGATTTTAGCACTAAATTCTGTGGATATTCAAGGCATGTTGGCTCTTATAAACAGAAAAACACTTATTGAAAGTCACAAGACTACAACAGAGCAGCATACATGTAAGTAACAGCTATACTTTTCAAAATAATTTCCCACAGTAAAATAACAGTTGAATAGAATAACTTAGATATTTAGAGGATATATTTATTTATCTAGTTCTAATTATAACTTTTTTCTACTTATGAATCCCATAAAACTATACTAGCACCAATCCCACATCACAGACTGCAGCAGAATTACAGAAACCTGGTATAACACTACTTTAGCTTTTAAATGCTGAGAGCCTCCAAGTGGCAGAAGGTCAGAAAAGCAGATGAGAATCAACTGCTACTAGAAACTAAATAGTCTTGAGACCGAAGGGAACTAACTTGCAGAGCAGTAGGGATTACTTGTGTAAATCAGTCAATTATGATAGCTCATGTGCTGCTCTAATTACAGCAGCATCATTATTTATTTATTCAGCTATCTTCTGCACGTTCTGAACCTTGGCAATTGTACCAGCCATCTAGATTGCTGGGATACGCGGTCCATTGATTAATTCCAAATATGGTCTGACTGAACTATTTCCAGAGTAGAAGTGCACGTTAAAATAAAATTTGGCTCAAACAGAATCCAAAACTTAATCTCCTCTTAAGCATTTAAGAAATATATAAAATATCTGAACAAAAACCACAACATCTAATCACTGTCCACATATCAGCATAAGAAAATACTGAAAAGATCCATGTAAATTAAAAAAGTTACATTTATAAAGCAGCAATAGCTATATTTTTATTTCACATGTATAAAAGACTTTTTAAAACAGAAACACATTACATTTAATTTAAAACTAGATTCTGCTTTATGATTGCTTACTCTTCCTTCACATTCTCAGACAATATATTAGATCTGGACAGTCTCATTTTCAGAGGTACTACAGGAATTGGAATTGCTCAGCACCTCTGAAGAAGGCTATTATGAAATAAGATAAACAATATTTGCTGAACTTATTCTTTAAAAAACAAATAATTGCTAAGACAAGAAGTTTATAGGTAGCGTATCCTGTACCTGTGCACAAAACATTCAAGTACCTGTGCACAAACATTATTAGCTTCAAATTTTAGCTAACATCAAACGCTTACATCTCAAATCCAGGACTGCATAGCCAGCTTTTACAGAAAGAGCAGGGTCTGTTTGTCCTTCACAGTTCCTCTTAATTACAAAATTTTTTTAACTCACATTTGAAGAAGCAGCATAGAAGAATAAATTGTGAACTTACAGACTGACAACAAAAAGAAACCTCAAAGAAGCTGCTGCAGGCAAGTAATTATTCTTTTTCATTTCCCCACTGCACAGTAAAGGCTTGAATGGTGATCTACACCATGGACTTCCATTTCTCAACTACTGTAAATTCAAAAGATGTTCCAGATACTGCTTAAACTTCTGCAAATAGGACACATTCGGCTGAAGGGGACTCGCTCTGTGTCAGAAGTTCTCAAACTGTCTGGTATCCAGTGAGAAATGTTCTGTGCTGGACTAAGTTCATCTTTAGCTTGCTCAGTCAACATCAGAAGACAAGGATGTATGAATCTTCCTGTCTATAGCTCACAGCAATGGTTAATGTCTTAAAGTCAAATTGGCAGTCCTATAATACTCAGTATCTCTATAGATAATCTGGATGGTGAAATTAAATGCACCTTAACCAAGTTCACAGATGACACCAAACCAGAGGAAAGCCAGATACGCCAGAAGGAAGAACCACCATACAGAGAGACCACAACGTGCTGGAAGACTAAGCCATCAAGAACTGCATGAGATTTAATAAACACCAGGTCCTGCACCTGGGATGGAATCCCACACAGCTGTAACAGCTGGGGACTGACTGGCCTGGTGTGTAGCTCTGCTGGGCAAGAGCCGAGAGTCCTGGTGGACAGCAAGCTGAACGTGAGCAAGGAGCATGCCCTGGCAGCAACGAAGAGAAACCATGAGAAACCACTGGATGGAAAATTATCAAATATAGAGGATAAATAGACATCTTCTTAGTGAAGTCCATTGATTCTGATCTATTATTATACTCTGCTAATCCACAAATAGGAGAGTATCATAACTCTTTCCAGATCCTGAGATAACAACCTGCAGAAAGACAACTGAACAAGCAACCTGCAAATATGTTCAACATGTTACATAGCTGAAAAATACAAACTGTAAGTAAAGAATTAATGGTCTTTAGAAGTTTCAATCGGCTTATCTGTAGAGGCAAATGGAGCTTTGCTCTATTCAACAGATTCTGAATTTACTAAATGGGAAATATTAGGCTGAATGAACCAGAAAATAATCACTCAGGAATGAGTTATTTCCAATATACTAATTTTTATGTTGTGCTTAGTCAGATTTTTCCAAATAACATGAGGAAGAGCTTAGAATGCCGCCCCTTATGGAGACTTAAGTGGCTCATGAGTATTAGAGGGTGCCAATAAGGCTATGAAAATTTCCAAAGAAGAAATGCTAGTCTCTACTTAAATTCAAGCTTGAGAGTCTTTCAGCTTCAGAGACAGCTGTTCCTTTGCAGAACTCTGAGGAAAACCAATAGGATCACCAGAATTTACTTTTACAGGTGAAGCACCATAAAGGACAACACAGGACAGTGAGAGGAACAGCACATTAAGTAATTCTTTTTAGCAGCCTGTATCAAGTTAGAGTACTGCTGTCAGTGCCAATAACCAAGGGCGCTGAACTTGAATGAACCCCTCCAGATGGCCTTATGAGCTGGAAAGCCTCAGAATTAGAGTGGTTCTGATCTGGTCTGCTCCTCCATGTCCCAAGAATTTAAATAGGAACAGACCTAGAAACAGATAAGTTCATTACAGCTGGGTTATTTTCTGGACATGGAATGGAATTTAAGTGTATGAAAATACTCTCAAGCCAGGTTACAATGACAAACACAAGTACACCATGGTCATTTCAATGCTTAACTGCCTCAGGAAAAGCAATGCCTCAAACTAACTACTAAAAAAATTGACCAATTCGTCTCTTAACTAACCTACTTCTACATACGTTATTTAGATTTTGCTCCTATCTACTTTTAAACTTTATCTGTCTCCTACTGAATGCTGTGTAACTGCCTCTACTGACACAGGGAGTGAAAAAAGCATCTGACCTGCATCGGTACCGTATTTCACCAAAGCAAAGAGGAAATAAGCGGATTGGGCCAAACTGTCAGTGACAAAAATAAGAGGGCAATAGAAAGCTTTCATGCTGCTCTATAAAAAAGGGCAGATTGTCCATGCTTGAAGCCTGAAACATTATGAAGCCTTTGTGACATCAAGGCCCAGGCCACTGAGATAAAACAGAGCCTTGTTCACTCTGGGTGAAGCGAGGGAGATCACCAGGCAGGTGCTGTCTCAAAAGGCATGGGTTTTTGCCCAGAGTTTCAAGAATCAGTAATAATGGGAAAGCAAAAGAGATACACTGACAGAAACGCACTCCTGTTCCATTAGGTTTAAGCGTAACGCCAACATTAATTAAAAACTGAACCCTGAAGCCTTCTTCAGCTAGGATGAAAAAAAGCCCAATGGCACAAAGTCAGTCTTCAATGTCCTACAACCTCCTGAAACAATTTTTTGGAGGGGAGCTGGGACAGAGGAGGAGTTATCAGAATGGTAACAAATGGATTAATGAATGGGTTTAAGAAAATCTTTCAGCCCCCAGCAAGGAAAAATATTTCCCCTTTTTCCCCCTCTCCTCCCTTAGCCTTTCTAAAACCATCCAGCTTGCCAAAGCCAGGACATTCCAGACCAGAGCTGAGATTTGGTCCAATAAATTTTTAAAAAAGAGACACAAATGTTTCAGTTACATTTTACCCTTATAAAAGAATGGGGGGGGAGGGGGGGGAGGGGGGTGACGGGGGAGTTTTACTACTTAGTTTGTTAAACTGCTAATTTTTAACAAGTCATATGATTTTCTTGATGAACTTTTAGAATTGGAAACCTTCACTGCCTTGCCATGATGTTCCTCACACCTCATCAGTGTTTCGAAAACAGGTACCCAGCAGATGGGTTTGTATACTAATTCATTCTTGAAAACAAATCGTAATATGAAGATTTAGATACTCTGAAAACATTAGTTGCTTTCCATACAGTTACAGTATTGTTCATTGGACTGCATGAACTTGTTATCTCACAGCTCTTTAGAAACAAAAATATTAATATTTATCCTCAGATACTAACCAGCTTTCAGTGTTGTCACAATCTTCAAGAGAGTCATATAGTAAGTACGTTGCCTTCTGTATCATTAAACAAAATTTACTAATAATCTGAGCATTGCTTATGTAGTTACTTTGATTTATTTCTTCTTAATGCAACTGGTTGAGCACCTGTTTTTTAACAAGCATATAGTTATATCAGCTATTTAACTATATATATAGTCAAATCAACAGCTGGAGACATTTAATTAATCCCTTGGAGTTCTTTCAGAATAACAATTTATTTTCAGAAATCAACTGCAATACAGTAACAGAGTTAAGCATGAAGTGTGTTTATTTCACGGTATTTAGGTCTTAAAAAAAAAGTCAAAGGAAATGTCTTCTAGAATAGGAATAGTATAAATAGCAATGAAACCATGTCATTAAATACTACACACTTCCAAAAAGTTAATAGATCTCTGTCTTGTTCAGTCGTTTTCTCCCACAAAAAATAACCTTAGGAAAACACTCCTATGGCCACAAGGCAGCAAAAATGTAACTCTGTCTTTTCCCTGAGCCCAAGCTAAGGCTAAACTCCAATCTAAACTTCTGCAATAATACATAGAAAGAGGAAAGTTTCCTTCTGGTAAAAGAAAAACTTATTTTTGTGTCTAGTATTCAATAATTTTTCTCCTTACTAACCACATCTAATTTCAATTTATCCCTGAGAGAGCTAGTTTCATATAACAAAGCAGGAGATATGGTTTTATTTTATGGGATCCCTAAAATCAAAATATGTTGGATCATTAACTTCAGAGAGAAACAGTACACTGTCTTTATATAAATTAGCTAAATATACAACTACACAAAAGTTCCTATAGAGTATCTTCAGATTCTTTTTGCCTATTCAATTCTCCTAGCCCCTCCGTAAGCTTCTAGCAGACAAACAAGAATAGATAGCAACAAAAGCTATGAATTTCCACTGTAGAAAACTGAGTTTAGTCCTCATTTTGACCTTCCCAGAATGAGCAGAACAAGCCTGATCCCCCAACAAGCAATTCACATTGTTTCTCTAAAATCCTTTTAAACTCTGTGCTTGAGAAGTCCCAAATATTTTATGAAGTACCACCAAAACAACCAATTCTGACTTTGTGGTAGAACATGCTTCATTATAAGCAAGAGAAAGGCCTAACAGAGTCAGATTTGACTAATTTTTTTTTAGGAAAAACTTTAAAAGGTTGTTAGTACCACAAAGTAACATTGATTACTTAATGAGAAATTACTTGGGAACAAACCTTCCAATTACTCAGAAGCTGGGTACAGAAACCTTTCACAGTATTAACAAAATAGTAAAATAAACATGATATTTAGGCAGCGCAACTTAAATAATCATATAAATGTTTTTTCTACTTCACAAACATAGAAAAATCATAATTTATGGCCACCTGTCCTTGCCAGTTAGAAGCCAACTGTAAAAATACAAAAGTATGCAAAAGTAACAGTTGCCAGTATCTCCACACCATGCTTGTCCATCAAATTATTGTCAACTGGCAAATTTATGTTTGTAACACAGACGTTTCTTCCACTTAGTAATTGTCTTGTCTATTTAAAAGTTAAGGCTGACATTTTACATTTTTACAAAGATCTTTTAACATTAACATTAAACTATAAAAACTGAAAACGTAAAGCTTCAAGAAGGAAATTAATGATTCTCATGTTTCTATTAACAGAATTCTAAATACAAATTACTTACATTAGATTTGATTTTGAGTATTACCAAACTGACTGATATTCTGGTTTGGATGCAGAGGAACAGAATAAAGCACAGAATGATCTGAATCATTTGCTCAAATTTAATTTCTCATTAACTGAGAAGTTTGAAAGAAAAAGGCAACCTTGGAATGAACAGGTTACGTCTAAATAAGATTTTATGGATACCCGACACAAGATTATCATTTTTTTTTTTCAAGTTGATGAGTGCCATGGAATTGATAGAGAATTTGAGAGGTTACATCTTTGGCAACAGGACAATCAGCTTTTTAGATACAGATTCTGTTCAAGTTAAGCAAGGACTAACAGCCAGTCCTTGTTAATAAACGCAAGTGATGTGGTGACTTCAATGATGAGATTTTCAAAATAGTCTGGAGAATTGAGGTACATTTTTAGGAGATTACTCATAGGCATTCTGGCCACCTCTGTGCTCCAACTCTGTATAGAACCTGATCAAAACTTTAGATTTTCGTTTTAAAAAATGTTTGTGGGTTTTTCTTTGTAATAAATTGTAAAATACTTTAAAACAAGTCAAACTCAGTTGCACCTCACCTTTCCCCCACCTTGTTTATATTATTTTTAAACAAATTCATACCATGTGGCATGTCTGGCACCGAATGGACAGAGTGAGAATAAACCCCCAAACTCAGTAAGTCTGTGAGAGACAGCTCTGTGAGGAGCTGCACAGACATAAGGAAAGAACCAACTGCATGAATTTCATGCTTAGTGTGCAAGATTTGACAGGCCTGTATTATTTTGACAGGTTTCTGTTACTTTTGACACATTGCTGAATCATGAGAGAAAACCAAGCTCACAAAGACACCAACACTGCTCACAAAACTCCAGACTTGTCTGTGGATTTCACTTTTTTCTTTAAAGTAAAAGCAAATTCCCAAAATATATTCCAAATAATGAAGAAAATTTAGGAAACACATCACCATTTGAGGAGTCTTATATCAGGATTTACATTATCTCTTCAAATATAGCAAACTCTGCCAGCTAGCACAACATACTAGTAAACAGACCAGGACTGGGTTTTCTTATTGTTATGGAGCATTATCTGTAATATTAAGATATTTCTCCTTATACCTTTCAATTGAAAATATATATTCTTAATTTATGGTACTAATGTTGAATCAGCTACCTCACTTAGGCAATATAAGTGGGTTTCAGAACGTTTAAATATTTCCCCCTTGTTTTATGGTTGGACACAGGAGATTTCTCACAGAGAAGAGTTTAATAACAAACTTCAGAAACCAAAACCAGGATTAAGGGATAACCATTTCTGTTAAATCATAGCCTACCAGTGAAGTCAGACTTGAGTAAACTCTTATGGCACTTACTCCGCTTATTATCTGTAACACCTCTTTTATCAATATTTGCACAGAAACATACTCAGTTCCAGAACCCCATCTACTCCACCTCTTCAACTCCACAAATCTTCTCGGCTGTACTGCTCAGAAGTGTAGTTTTAGAGACATGCTGTAATTTTGCCATGGCAGTACAGTTTTCATCAAATGTATGCTTTTCCGCTGGAAATATCACCAAAATGGTATACATTCTCTTTGAAATTATCATCTCCAATTGTGGAGAGTCTTAACATTTCCTCATCTTCTGAGATTTAGAAGCATGATCCAAGAATCACAGAATGGTTAGAGTTGGAAGGGACCTTAAAGACCACTGAGTTCCAACCCCTTGCCAGGACTTTTCAAATGTAACGGAAAGCGGCTTACCAACTTCATCAGCCAGCCCCCTCAGGACCTGTAGGTGGATTTCATCAGGTCCCATGGACTTATGTACCTTCAGGTTCCTTAGATGGTCTCGAAGATCACTCCCTCACTTCATTGTTTGGTTTCCACAGTCTCACATTCTTTTACCCAGCTGACAACTACTGAATTTATTCTATCCGGAAGCTTGCTGGGGTTCTTTTTCAGAGGAGGAGGGAAGCTGCAAGACTGACTCCTTACTTCCAAGAAACTAAGAATTCTAAGAAATCTTGCCATTTTTATTCATTATTCTGTCTTTTCTCCATTGGTTGTAGTATATATTATAATACAAAATGTTGGCTTCTCAAGAAATTATGTGAAAAAGCAGATTAAGGCTGCTTTCAAGAAACAGGACACGAGAACCATCAACACAATATGACATGCCAGCGCTTTGCAGTCAACATTCAAGTGTCTCATCACCATAAATTTCAGGATATATTTACTTTATACTTGAGCATAGCAGTAGACTAATTGCAAAGACTGCAATTATCAGATACATTTAATGGAACTGCAGTACATTTATTAATGTGTCTTTGCAAATTCAAAATGTCATGTTAGTTAGTACCAGTAACAAAATGGCTTTGAAACAAATGCATAGCAATATATTGACATTTCCAGCTATGAGGCAGATATTTAAAACAGAGCTTTCAGCCCCTAAATTGGATTCCCAACACCTGTGTTATTAGTATATAATCTTATATTGCAACATAAAGTAGGAAAACAAAGTCTGACCTACTCCAGCAGCCTTTTTTCTTTTGTCCTTGTTTTTGGCAGATTTTTCACTATTCCAAACAATAAGGTGCTACAGTACCATCATCTATTCTGCAGTTAATATCTATGTACGTCAATATTTAACAGCACCTACTTGCTTGGTTATTTTCTGTGGGGAAAAAAGTACAGGGATCTTCTGGTAACACCTACATATGCCAGAAGGTCCAATCTACTTTGCTTGAGTATCCAACACACTTCACTGAAAGTACTTCAGAAAGAATTTGTGGTGGTGATCAAGCTACTTCCAAATCAGCATAAACAAACAAACTTGTCTAGATACTGTTGTAACTGAGGAAAAAAAGGTCTCTGTTCTATTTTGCTATTGCAACACCCATACTAAGAAAATAAGTAGTTGTAAAGCAGACCATAGAAATGAGGGAAATGATAGTGCTGAAATGAACAGTCTTGAATGCTGGTAAAGAGCAACTTTGTGCTTTCTTTTCTGTAATTCCTTCTCTTTAAACAGGGAGCAGCAAGAAAACACTTAAAATTGCAATTTTACAATGCAAATTTTTGCTTTCATAGTGCTACTAACAATACTGTGTTGTCTAATAAGACAATTCTCTGGTTTTGTGACATTCACTGAGCATCTTGTATTAAAGATCAATTTTCTCTAAACTGGCTACAAAAGTACAAAGTTTATTTTGAGGTGATACTTATCTGCATCCTCAGAAGAAAGCAAGTATTAGTTTAAGCTCATTCTACCTTGCATCACTATTGTAAAGCAGACAGTTTTTGAATAAAAGGGCATATTGACAATAACATTTAAAACAAATAATTAAGTCCTGTATCGAAAGCAAGAAGAGATCTCTGGAATAAAGGAAATGGAGATCAAAACCAGGAAATAGAAGAAAAACTGCAAACACACTTAGAAATAGGAAGAGTTCTAGTAGTGCCAATTCAAAACAGAGGTGAAATCCCAGATTTCAATTCAAGTACTTTTTTTTTTAAAAGGACCATATAAAGTCTGGAAGAAACTTGAACACAATGGGGAAAAATTAAACTATTTTTTTAAAGGGAAAAAGAGCACTGAAAAACTATAAAGAATGGATATTGTATTATCCTCAAGAGAACAACTAAGTTTTTCTAAAAAGCTCAGCGTTTAAGATAGTAATCCCATTTTTTCTGCTGTTAGAAACAGAATACATCTTGAAAACGGTTCACAGATTACCTTTCCATTCAATTTCTCACCTGAGTTTATGAACACCACAGTAGCAATAAACTAGATAGATAAAATGTATACTCAAATATATATAAATCTTTTTTTCCTATGATAAAATGCAGACATATCCACTGCTTTGAACAAAAATAAAAGCATGCACAGTGAGATGAGCACCTTACTTTTTGTTTCTCTCGTGTCTCTACTCAATTACTGCCCCATCTGCTTTTACGCAAAGAATTTTAAAAACACAGGTTTTCTCTCCACTAACACTAAATGTTACTTACATACATACACTAAATGTATGTATGATTTTCCCTGCAAGACAAAACCTAGTTCTTAAGCTTACTCATGTTCATAATCAAAACACAGGCAATTTCCCAAACCTCTTATTTGCATTTATAATTGACAGAGATGCAAAGGAGAGGGAGTGAATTGCAAAAGACAAAGAGGAGCCAAAAACCCCAACAATTTCAGAAGGGCCTGCAGGAAGAAAGAGCTTAGCAATAGAAAAGAGGAACGCCTAAGAATTAATATAGGTGTGGGAGGATCGTCATGTGCAAGAAAAAGGACACTCTAGAGTAAATTGTGGTAAAGCCCATTTCTTCATTTTAGGACTTTTTTTATAGTTCCACTGCACTCTCCTGCTTTGTTATAGACAAAGATATTAGGCAGTTACTATTCGCATCGGTTGAGCCAAACTCACCCATGCCACCAGGACAAGAGAGATAATTCTTCCCCTCTGCTCTGGTGAGACCTCAGTACTGTGTCCAGCTCTGGAGCCCTCAGCACAGGAAGGACACAGGCCTGGTGGAGTGGGGCCAGAGGAGGCCACAGAAATACTGGGAGGGCTGGAGCCCCTCTGCTGTGAGGACAGCCTGAGAGAGTTGAGGGGGTTCAGCCTGGAGAAGACTTCGGGGAGGCGTTTCAGTATCCAAAGGGGGCTTATAAGAAAGACTGGGACAAACTTTTTAGCAGGGCCTGTTGTGATAGGACAAAGGACAATGGTTTTAAACTAAAAGAGGGTAGATTTAGACTAGATATAAGGAGAACATTTTTCACAACAAGTATGGTGAAACACTGGAACAGGTTGCCCAGAGAGATGGTAAACACCCCATCCCTGGAAACGTTCAAGGTCAGATTAAATGGGGCCCTGAGCAAGCTGATGTAGTGAAAGATGTCCCTGCCCACAGCAGGGGGTTTGGACTAGATGACCTTTAAAGATCCCTTCCAACTCAAACTATTCTACGATTCTTTCCTGAGAGTCAGCCTAGGCTCCTCTCCAGTTGTTTCCTCTCTTGTCCATTAATATGCACACAGCATCTTCAGATGCAAGTTTGCAGATGACACCAAGCTCTGTGGTGTTGTCAATACACCTGAGGGATGGGATATCGTTCAGAAGGACATGAACAGGCTGGAGAGGTAAGATCAGGTGAACCTCACGGGATTCAACAAAAGCAAGTGCAGGGTTATACACCTGGGCCAGAACAATCCTCGATATCAAGAGACTAGGGGATGAGGTATCAGAAAGCAGCCCTGAGGAAAGGGACTTGGGGGTGCTG
>BJBW01000766.1:174972-197118 GCA_004320125.1 Scolopax mira | reverse complement strand
TTGTTCTCATTGCAGTGAAACTCAATACACTTGAGAGATAAATGAAGAAATGTTTAAGGAGGGATAACAGGAGACCCACAACATGCAGTGTTTCGTTGTGACCACAGGACCTGACTTGACAGCTGTCTGCCAGGAGGTGTAACAATGCATCCATGCACTGTTACCTTGGGAATGACCCGCTGCAGCAGGACATGCTGGGAAAGTTCACAGGTCCAAAGCACTGCAGATCCACTCACCAAGACCCCGTGATTCAGAAAGGGTAAGCACCAACTTCCCTGCAGCTTCCAGGTGCTGCCCACGGAGCAGTAAGTCCTTACTACAAGAGACCACAATGGGTGAAGGTCCTTGGCAATAGTTTGTTATTTACTGTCACTCACCTTTGGGCAAAAACAGACCAAAAAACCCAAGCAAGTTGCTGATGTGAAGGCAAAGCACCACAAAAGCAGCAGCTTCTGCTGTTACATTCCACAGCCTCCCAGTCGCAGACTCCACAACAGTTAAAAGTGTCTGACAGCTTGACAAGACTTGCCACAACATACAGTGTCTCTGCCCTCATTTGTCCCTCTCCATCCCTCAAAATCTACAGGAACAGGCTGGGATGGTAACATTTGGTCAACTTCTGTAAGTGTTTGATGGAAATCAACACCTATAAGCATTTGATGAGCCTTTGCTGGGATGAACAAGGCAGTTTAGATCCCTGAGATGCTGCAGGCAGCTTTCTGAATACTGAGAAATACGTCTTTCTGCCAGCTATTCTCTTCTTGGGTTTTCAGAATTTTTCTGCTGGATTTCAGGGCAAGAAGGAATTTTAGTAACATTACACTGGAAACTTCAGTATTGCAAAAGGCAAATTTGGTTCAGGGACACACAGAATAGACAGTGGCTAGCAAATGTCCTCACCGTAGCCTACTCAAATACTGGTGATTGCAGAGCCATTGCCATTGCCTTGTCCTTGCTGGTGCTTCATGTCCTGGTGTGCAACACTGCAACTTCTAGAATCCCCAAGTATACCTGCTTCTGCTGAAGGAAATGAGATCTGGATTTACAATAGTGACACGCAGGTGCCAGAATGATGAACTGTAAGAGCACAGTAGGTTGTCGGCTTAGAAGTCCTATTCGTGATTTTAAACATTACAGGATAGGTGACAGTTTGATGGCTATGGGTACTGTGGGTGACAGCAGAAGAAGATTCAGAGCTATTGCTGGCAATAAAAGTGATTAGACTTCCTCTGCCCACAGCTATGCAGTATAGAAAAAAATCCTCTGGCACAGAAATCAAAACTAAGGAGAGGCAGCTTTCACTACAAGCCCAGGTATATCATTCGCAACAAATAATTGTTTTCCTGTGAAACAATTCTGATCAGATTTTGTGGATAAAAACCACAGTAGTTAAGGAGGGACTGATTTGCTTTCTGTCACAAAGAACAGTTAACTCATGTCACTTTATTTGTACTTTCTGAACGGTGAGTATGCAAGCCCCATATATATGATTCCCCTTGCTCTGAAGAAGATACCACATAGTTTCATCAGACTATCTTTGCTATGTCATCAATTTTAATTCCAACCTGTACTTATGCACATAACTATTTTCAAATACAATGAAAACTTGAAGTCAATAGCATCAGTCACCAGCATTGCAGCTTTCAGTAAATCCTTCACAACCTCAGAAAAATCTCTATAAACATTGTGGAAAGTAAATACAGAATGTACAGAGGACAGTCTTCTATACAAAAGTGCATTTTAGCAATACAGTTAGCAGAGAACTTGGGAAAAAAAACCACCCTCAATTTAAGCAGTACCATATACCCTATACTCTCTTCTTTACCCCAGGAAAAAAACAAACAAACAAACAAAAAAAACCCACAAACCCCCAGTTTCCCTTTGCTTTGGTTATGAACTATATTCAAGGCTTCAATGTTACAATTATTTTCTTCTAAAATGGAATTATTTATTTGTAATTTGGAAATGTTTTAAAGTTAGCCAGATGAGGGAGAATGCAAGTACGATTAATCAGAATTGATAGTCAAAATAGACAAGCTTTGACTATTAGTAGGATTTGCCCTTGGTAGATTAATAAACTATCTTTGCAATCCTTAAATGGAAAATCGCATATTGACTTGTCTTTTCTATGCACAAGAACTGCAAGATCAGTAAGCTAAGGAACATTAAACCAATAAATCTAACAACATTCTCCACAAAAATCTGGCTTTTAAGAATGAACTTCAAGAGCCCCCCAAAACAGTCAGGTTTATTAATATTTATAGACCAATGCATCAAATTATTTCAGAGCTGAAAGAGTGCTAGGAGATAAGAAATGGCTTCAGGCCATTCAGCGTAGATGAAATGTAAATATTGCCATTTTTATATGTTTCTGTATTGTATACGCACTCTGATGTAACTGCATATGTGTAAGTTCAAGCAGGTTGTTTGGTTTGGTTTTTCCCCCAGAGAATGATCTTCACAGGTTTCAAACCACAATATGAGAACTAAAAGTTAAGCCTGGAAAAGTCCTGCAAAGACTTTTCTTACTCTTCTGAGTAAGCACTCCATATTAAGCATACTATATCCATCTTTAATCGGTTTCCCAGATAAAGAAAAATAGATAATATCTTAAAAGAGACAAAGGATGACATTAGATACACACACAAAAATTAGACAGGTTTGTCAGGCAGTTAATTTTCTTCCTCATATTTTTAGAAAAGGATGTTCTCTATTGTTTACAGTCCTATTGCAATCAGACTTTCAGTGCTCCTTCTAAGCCTTTTTAGAGAAAAAGTCACCATGGAAGCAAACCATTAATGTTACAGAATATAAATTGATTACATTCATATGACAGTGGGTCCAAAGCACCTGGACATACAGCTTCAGTACCACGGAGCCATACATCTATGAGCTTTTTCCTGTTTGTCTCAATTTTGATTTTAAGCTTGACATTTTTTATTTATGAAGAAAAAGCAGAGATTTGATTAATTTTTGAAAAAGCACTAATAAGAATGCATGATTTTAGCAGTCTGATACTCTTCCTTATCTATCTGAACAAAATAATCCGTAGATAACTTCCTGTAAAACAAAGCAGTAGCCACAATGGCCAACACCTGAATCAGCAAGACCAGGTTTAACTAAAATTCCAACTGTTTGATTAATGTCATGGGTATCCAATACAAATTCATAGAATCATTTAGGTTGGAAAAGACCTTTAAGATCATCAAGTCCAACCATAAACCTAACGCAGCCAAACCCACCGCTACACCATGTCCTTAAGCACCACATGTACACGTCTTTTAAATACCTCCAGGGAGGTGACTCAACCACATCCCTTGGCAAGTACACAGCATATTGCAGGAAAAGACAAGAATCTGACAAAAACACCTCCCACCTCCACAAAGTGAGTGTGTCATTAGAACTATGAGGGATGTGAAAAGAAAAGGTAAAAACACCCAAACGTGTAGAATTATGTGAGAACTCTTTAATCCTACAGCTACTTCAGTACTTGGCAAGGGACTACGTTCAGGTAAGTAAGATGTTATCCTGTAGTCTTCTCAGAACACTCAGAGTTTTTTATTCTTAGGTTATAAGCATTTTTGGGACTATGAGATTACAGAGCTATAAATTATTACCATGGAACCCCTGGAAATCCACTCTCTTTTATTAACTGTGCACGCAAGTGACTGAAGTACCCAGATGGAGACAACATACCACAATAAGCTACTGTGGCATCCAAGACCTTTTCATCCAATGTAACAGATGAGCAACTGAACCTATCTAATCACTTGGATAAATTTATACTTACATGCTCATACTGAGATCAAGACGGAAATACTATCCTCTCTCATTTCATGATCTCTGGACACTTGTAGACAAGTGACCAAAAAGAACTAAACCTCATCAAAATGAGGGGGTCTTCTTTCAACAAAACCTGAGGGATTTTAAACTCTGAAGAGCTGCTTAAACAAAATGAAATGACCCAATTTCATGCTCCACCATGCTGAGATATTGCACCTTTCTTACAACTCATTTCAGAATCTGAAGTCTCTATAGTATTAAGTGCACATTTTTCTTCAAAAAAAATTTCACATTTCAAAGTCACTGCAGAAAATAAAGGTTGTCCTGAACTGTGACAATGTACACACAGCAAAATGTTTCACAATGAATTCATCCATTACAGCCATGGTAAGTCACAAAAATTCAGCAACTGCACCGTGAAATTAGCTGAATTGACAGCAATTCAATTTTTTCTTCCATCTAAGGATTTATAAAAGAAGCTCCAGATTTAAGTGAATCTAAATTCTCAGTAACTTATATACTGTTAAAAAGTTTTTGGTATTGTTTCTACAGGAGGGAGGCAGGCATCAACAAGCTATAGTGCAGTATAAGCAAAAAATGGCCAAATAACTTGCCATACAGGACTGCTAACAGTCCAGTTTAAAATGACATCACAGATTTGAATCAGTCAGTAGCCAAGTTTGGGTACCTGTTATCTAGCAGCAGTAAGAATGACTAAGTTCTTGCATACTAGTTTGACTATGGACCTCACCGATTTATCAAAGCCCTTTCAGAGGCCATGGTTTGGATATTTCACGAGTCAGTTTATTTTGAAGCTACAAGGAATGATATTTCTGAAAGAAAAATACTTCAGCTGTCAGGGCTAGTAAGTCTGCGCAGGACATGCACAATGACTGTGAGTAGTCCTATACAGAGCTGACCACACAATTCTGCAGGACTGGGCTATATCCTGACATTACAGGCACCTGTGGCCACACTAAACTGCCAAACTTCTTAACTCACCAGAGCAAAATGAAAGTAACGAACCATCAAGATAACGAAAAATTACTTTCTAAACTCACAACTAGAAAACACCTTCATGATCTTTAAAGTTTCACATTGAAAATTTAAAAGTATCATTTTTATCTCAGCTGTGGGGAAAAGGAGTTCTGCAAGAAGTAGTTCCAAGACAAAGACAAAAATCACCTTAAAAAGATCGTCAGAATTAGGAAGCAGGTTAAAACTACTTTTACCGCCCAACCTGAAAGCCACAATTTCACCTCATATTCTTAGCAAGAGAAATTTCAAAAGCAGATAGACAAAAGGAGAATTCTGTAACATATAATGGTGTAACAACCCACACAGAAGACACATCCTCAGCTAAACATACAATTAAAAAGCACAGCTGCATTTATCAAGTTCTCTTGCCAACAACATGAACCTATTTAAATATGTTTCTGGGGAAAAGAGCGACCAGCGTTGTGTGCCTCTTGTTTGTGCTTCTGTTTCCAGTAAGTAGCATTTTTAAGTTGTCCAGGACACTACTTAAAATAGTTAATTGCAGATTAGTGTGCTTCCAACGCGTAAAGATGTTTTCATTTGAAACTCTTCTTAGCAATTCTAGGGATGTACTGGTCAACCATGAGTAACAATCATACTATAAGATACTGAGGAGTAAAATAACTTTCCGAAGATTAAGCTTGCAAGTTGTTTTTTTGAATTCTAATTGCTTCCTAAAGAACTAAATTATCAGGCATTAGTTGTGTTAGAGATTCCCTGCATTAGAAGTCCTGCTTCATGTTTTCTGTGTTGAGTTACATCACAACTTCTAGAAAAGGATTTATCACAGCATTTGATTTTGTATGATCCAAGAGCAAGACTGAAGAAATCCCTATAGAACTAGAGATTCTTCCCTCTTGCTAAACAAACTGCCTAATACTGGGAAAGGAAAACCAAACAAGGCAAGTATAATATTAAGTTGGAAAAAAAAACCAAACACAACCAGAAGCATAGAAATGCATGCTTAGTGTCATCCAAAAGCACCCCTAGATTTACATCTTGTAAGTTGGCATGTTAGCCAGATTCAACTTCCTTAAAGTTGTATCTATTCAGCAGCTTCCCAGAAGTCAGTTAAGTTTCTGAAGTCCTTGTTGCAACATTAGTCTCAAAAAGCTGAAGTTACTCAATACTTTGACCTTCTTACCAAAATTACACTTGAGAAAAGATCTGGTTTATACTGTTAGCACTAATCAAAATTTGGTCAAGAAATATATGTAAACAATAAGGATAATACATTTAAGGCTTAGAAAGAACACTGATTATTTCACCCCTGTCACATTAAAACATCCACATCTCCTTCATGGTCCTCCTCAGTCACTTTTAAAGAGAGCACTTCTTCATTAAGAAATAATCCGCTCAGTCTTTCCTTACGAGCTTGTCTTTGTTCTTTCAGCTGTCTCTTGCGTAAGGCCTTTTGCTGTAGTTTCCGTTGCTTGGAGCGTTTCTATCAAAATACACAAGAGACAAAAAAAATAAGATTTTGTTGTGTAGATTAGAAACCACCTTCAAAACTTCTAAAATAAGGTCTGCTCTAAAAAATAAATAAAATTAATTCTCAGAGGTGGTGCAAACATTATCCAGAATCATATCTAATACTAAAACATCAAGACCATTTCCATATGTGAGTTATGAGGCACATCATCACTCTGTGTTGTTGCACAGCTGAGTCTTTGATGAGAAGAATCTTTACTGCAGGGGAAATATTACAGTCTTACAATAACAACCTGAGATGTTGAAGAGTAAGCAGAAACTGCTCCTCTCCTCCACATTTGAAACTGAAATTACGGAGACAGACAAGTGCCACAGTACTTCTTTAACTGAAAGATGCTTCAGTAGGTCACTTCTCACCAAGGAATCTCTTAAGACATGTTGGAAGAATAAAACGTGTTGAAGAAGATTCAAAAAGCCTGATAAAACTTCTAGTTGGGAGAAAAAAACCCCACACAACCAACACAATCTTTACGCTCTGGCAATTATGCCTGGATTAGATTGATCAATCTTCAACAGATTTTTTTGCTAAAACTTGCATTCATTCGAAGAATTAATTTAGATGCATAAGCCCTTATTCAACTCCCACTCACCTTATTCTAAACAAAAGTAATTAGAAGATATACTACATACAAACATCAGGCCTTCACTTAGAAGAGAAGTGATGGTTTAAATTCCTTATGGTCACACCAGAGGAAACAGCACTGGTTTAGCTAGATAACTTCAGCAGATCCTCAGTTACTAGCCATTCTCCTTCAGTACAAATACACCAGTTAAGATCATATAAGTAACCTTAACAAGTTAGACAGCTTAATATGCATATCCATAATTTGAAACTTTACTTTTGAATCCCGGATTCGTTCTGCAGCACTTGTGGACAAATTACTATCACTGTGTGCTCGACTCATGTTGGCACTGGAGTTTGAGGCAGAGTTAGCCACGCTGGAGCCGCTGCTGCTGGCTGAGCTGACCATGCTGGCGCTGCTGCTGCTGGCACTGGCACCGCTCACACCACTGGTACTTGCACAACTGTAGCTGCTCCTCTTCCAGCCTTCCCTGGCAGATCGTTGGCGAGGTCCATGTTCCTTGATATAGTTTCTCACCTTTAAAGCAGAAGGAGCAGAATTACTAAAGCCTGATAAATACTGTACTGAGATATTCCTTTTCTTGGAAAAAAACCCCACAACATGCCTATTAATAATGATAAATATTGGATCAGTTCAGGTAGTCTTTTAAAACATTTTGCTGTGGCTGCTTAAATCCCAACTCATCTGGCAGACATCAAGAGAACTTAACTAAGTTAATATTAACTTCATTGTTAAACGAAGAAACCTAAGTAACAAGATTTGGGATTTTTCCCCCTCTCCTGTCTCACACGTTTCCTACTACGTAAGTTATTATTGTAACACCAAAAAGGAATATTGGTCAAGTTCAACTGAAATAAGCTGTTTACTTAATGTATCAAAACCCTTTATTTTGCTAGATATATTCTGAGAAAAACAGCTGTAAGAAAAGCAGTACTTTTCTACTTTAAGTTGATACTTATACAACATTTGAAATAACAAATAGTCAACTCCTTAAAAGCAGTGATTGTTTCCCATAGTCAATCTCTACCTTCATCATAATCACAAATAAAGAGTAAGGCTGAAGAGTTCAGCTTGTTTGGATACTGCACCTTTTCACAACGTATCACAATAGTACAAAGACTACGAAGACAGCAGCATGTAGCTACTGTATCGATCAGATACCCTTCTTTGTTATAATTTCCATTTGGTAATATCTTTAAAATGCATTTTTCTTTATCCCTTTTTACATCAAATGTATGGTCTTCCCCAATGAATTCCAGTCCTTTGGAGTTTTAAATGCTGGTTTATATTCAGTGAGCAAATTAAGATCCCCAACCAGTTGATGGCCATGAAGCAGAATGCGCTTTGTCATAAGCGGTACTGGGTCAACGGCATCACTCATTATGCTCGTGCCAGCTGAGGCTTAACACGTATTCAGAACATAGAACTACAGTTTTTCATATAAAGGTTTAATACATACAATATGCTTTTGAACTTGCATTTCCCTCATTGGCAATACTGTGCTGTTGTGTCCCTCCCTATAGCTAATGATCATATATAAAAATTAATCGCAACTCTGTAAGTGATTTTGCAATCCATATCAGAGGCTGAAACCCCAAAGTCTTATGTACAAACCTTAACTCACCTGTTTCAATTTTTCATCTGTGAGACAGTTCAATTCAATAATGAATTCACTATCTGTAGGTGAGATCTGAGCAGCAGGATCAATAATTTTAATGATATCAAGTTGCTCTCGAAGGCCCATCTCTGTACTAACTTTGCGACTCAAATATTCAATATATTCAACCTAGAATCCAAAGAAAGGTGGGTCATTTTAAAGTATTATTGATTCTAAAGGAGCAACAGAAAAAAGAAAGGACCAACAGAATAAAACGTGCTCAAATATCACATTTCCTACAATTCTAGCCTCATTGAGAATCCTCAAAAACACAGAGTGAATACTTAAGTACACATTAAACCACCCACTAGAGATGCAAAAGACAAGATTTTGTTTCAAGAATCAAGCAGTACTGCATAGGTCTACATTTACACCTACGGCAATCAAGTGTCTTTGAAGGTGTGGCACTAATTGAAAGTTCTTCTGCATATTACAGTTCTCACATAGGAAAAAAAGTCAGTTTCACCTGTTCATCATTTGTCATTGCACTCCATGGAAGTTCATCAAGATTCCTATGCTTGTTTTTCTTTTTCGGAAGTAGGCAGGGAGAGCTGGGAATACTAGGTATAACATCAGAAAGTACATCACTCCCACTTGTAATGTCGCTGCCAGGCAACTTGTAATATGCAAGACAAAGAATAAAGCCTTAGAATACAGTAGGCAGATACAAAGTCATTCTAATACTATTGACAATTCAAAACATGCCACCATATTAGCAAAGCGTTGCTTTGCCATGTACTCTAACAATTTCTTAATAATTACTCATAACATTGCAGCTCCTTAGGATCTTCCAGCAAACAACATGTACAGCAAACTCATTTCACACTATTCTCTACTTATCAATCCTCTTTTTTAAAAATTGCAGTTAAGAAGGCAGCAGAATGATATGGCATTTCAACTATTTCCCATCTCCACCAGTGTAAATCGTCTACTACAATCCAAACCTAAATCTAAACCTCCCATTTTAAAGCACAAGTCTAGTTTAAGGAAGATCATTGCAAAGTAGCTTCATCACTCATACCACACCCCATAATTACACAAGACAATTCAATTAAAATCAGTCATTTTCCTGGAAGCAACTGCAGAACTTCAGGTAGCTTCATTTATACAACTGGCATGTAATTTCTAAATGCAATTCCAGCTAGTGACAGCTGGATTACTCATGTTCAGATTCTGACAGGTAACACCATAAAGACCTACAAAAAAAGTCTTTCCGAAATTCTACAAGTGCAATCAAGTATGTCTCTTAAGAAATGCTTGTTTTAAAAAACAAAGAATAATAAAAAAGGCTAGTTGCTAATCAAACATGCTGTCAGCTAACTAAGACATAGGAAATGGGATCCAATCTGAGTTGTTCCTCCAGGTTGTGTTATATACACACTTGTGGAACACTTGTAACTTCCATGTTACAGTATGCGGAGATTGGCAGTAAAACTAAAACAGTAAAAAAATTCAGAGCTAATCTCAGTTCATGTTATCTTAAGTTCATTTTTGCACCATTCATTCATTCTGGAACAGGATTTGTGCTTTCTTGAAATCAGTGTTTTCAGTCCTCACACTGCACTTGGAAGACTCTTTACATGCTTTGACTAAGTTTTATAACAAAATTTAAAAGTATTCCTCAGTATATTCTAAAGCACCATGTTTCCTACTTCAAAGTTATATATGTGTTCACAGTTGATTTAAGTCTGTAATACAAAAAGTGAATTTAAGCCTATAATATATAAAAAATATTTGCATATCACAATTGGAAAACTGCTGAACAAAGAAGACTACCAAACTAGAGATACCTGACCAGAACAGCATCCAACAGATTAGGAAAGAGAAGAATGCGATTCACCTTCACACTTTTCCCACCCTGGTGAGACAAAGTGACCTCTGTACTCTTACTGGCACAGAGAAAAAAAAGATGGAAATAAGTTATGGCAAGAGATTCTCCACTTTACCTTGGTGCCAGCTCCATTCCAAAGGAAGATTTAGTATGACCACTGGAAGCAGACACATATAACCAGATTGCATTAGCATGTAAGATCCTCAGTACAAAGGATCTAAGCTCCTGGCTACAAGACACATCTTGGTCACTAAAACCAAACTACCATAATATGTTAGCATCCCTCTTTGAAGAGCTGATCTTTTAGTCTCACCTCCAGAAAGTGCTGGAATAAAATGGAACAAAACATTTTCTTTATCGCTGAAGATTCAGATATCTTCTATGTTTAGTAGTTACCAAGAAACAAATGCTGAGGACTTTCAAATTAAGGTTAAACCTAGCATTTAACAGTCTATACAAAATTTTACATTAGAGTGGAACTGGTTTACCTGCCATTCAAACTCACTGTCTGACCAATCCCAGTACGTGCTGATAGAAGACGAGACATCACTGCAGACACTGCCCTCGGGGAACAAATCAAAAGAGGTGAACTCCTGGTCATCCAGTAGTGAGTAACAGTCATCTTGGTCGCCAACTGAAACTGATGAGAACAGCTCCTCGCTGCACTCTGAGCTGGCTACGCTGGTTCCACAAGAGGTCAAGTTCCACCTGCAAAACAGGATAAAATAAATAGAAATCAGCAAATATAGTGTCATCATGTGGCCTGAAAAATGCTTAGTTCTTTTAAGCTTCATAAAACTATCTCCACTTTGCTTGTCAGTAACATTATACATTTATTTTATTGAAATAAGTTATAATTATGAAATTGAAGTATTCTATTTAAAAATATTTCTACAAAATGGAATTCAGCGTTAAAAATGCAAGGTGAATATCCATATACAGGTAGTATAATTATACCTTTATTTTAATATATTAATAGTTTCTACCCCAGAGCCATGTGTAAATTGTATTTTTGATTGTTTGGTTGTTTCTTTAAATACCATGAACTAAAAATAAAATTTCCCATAAGTTAGCATATTTAAACTTCCATGTAAATTGAAATAAGCAATACTAACAAATAAATTAATAGGACTTCTGCACAAATAGGAGTCAAAGAGAAATTCTAGTTTCATAATCCCACACAAAACTAAGGCTTAATATGGAAACACAAATTTTGGATACACTCAAAGCTCTATTATTCATTATTTTCAATTCTGAAGGCCAAAACATAGTGGACATGCTGTTGAAATGAGACAGTGCAAATGGGAAAGTGACCTGTGTGAAGATGCTACCATGCCAAAAGCAAACGCTTCTTTCCCCTGTCAGAATTTCATTTTAAAAGCTAGCAAATGCTGTTGCTAAAGGAAAGCAATTGAGGACTCAAACTTCACAGAACAGGTTTTTTACTCTAATAAGAGTGAGACAGAATTTAACAAGTTCACAGAATCAGTCTCCATATCTGGATTTACTTTACATATTAGTGAAAAGTAGGTCGAGACAACTATGAGTCAGCACAGCACTGCAATATGGCCAAAACAATTTGAAAAGGGCTTCTAAAATTCCCCACACAAACCCATGTGATCAGCTCCTGTTCCGTCAGCCTGGCTAACTAGAAAATCATTCCTCTATCCAACTGCAAAAGCTGAGCAACACTATAACTCCACAATGATGGTCCTCACCGTCATTATTTAAGCTGTATACCAGGTTGGCTCAATATGTTTGTGATGGACTCAGTCCCACATCTATTTGGCCAGCAGTGAATTTATCCAATCTTAAAGACATTTCAATAACTTTTCTTCTACCAGATTCAGGAAATCTTGCCCTCCCTCCCTTTCTGTGTCCCTCATACACGTGCAACAGACTTGTGGGCAGGGCAATGAATCAGTATAGAGTAGAATATGCTGACACAGAATGCTTTTGAACATTACTACAGTTTCAATGCTCATGAAATACTGGTAAAAGCAAAGACAGACTAGACAAAGTTTCCAGACCCATCAAACACAGGATGAGGGTCCAGAGACTCTGCCACCAACCAGCTAGGCAGAGATACACCACGCATGCAGTACCATCGCAGGTACAGGCAGACAGCACTCGCTTCCTCATACCTGGAGGGGAAGGAGGCTGCTGTCCCTACTGGTGTGAAATGGATTAAGAAGCAGGAACTACTTTAAAATTACTTGTAACTTTAAAAAACATGAGAACACCACACACTGAGCTGTGCATCTCCAACAGCTTAATCAGTTCAAGACAGGGCATGCCCTTGTCCAGGGTAGTGAAATACCCACTCAAGATATCTGGGTTACAAACTTGAGTTTGTAAAGTGAGTAAGCCTTAATAAAGCACTCAGGAAGTGAAAGGCAATACATACAAAATAAAATAAATCCAAATTTAGTGAATATAATATATTTATCTTATAGCTATGCTACGAATACATCTTACTGTTCATGTCACAATTGGCTCTTATGATACAAAAACTTGATCGTGAAAGTGTATCATATTTGATCAAGGCTCTCCATGATGAATCATTTAATAATCTATAATTAAGAGCTTGCTCTTATGAATGACACTTTTAATGTATAATTTCCATGATTCCATACAAATTCAATTGAAAAGTAACCTTGTTATTCACTCTTTGGGAACATTTGGTTTTGATTTTATAAGCACAACTGGAATTGTTTTGTAGAACTGCATTTGCATTTTTTGAATAGACCTTTTCTACAAATTAGACAGAATAATTTGCCCTTAATTAGTAGCATGGGATGGAAACGCTTCTGTAGGAATCGGTGCAGTCACCAAGCTGTCTGACTCATTCTGAACCTCGACAGGTTTGCTTGGTGTCCACACAAGGCCTGCTTCTAACAGCACGCTGCTCTTTAGTCACCCCTCCTACAGCACTCAAAACGGCGTTTTAAAAAAGTCGGAAAAGAATAAATACATCTTAAAAATTGACCGAACCCACACAGATTAACAACTGCAACGTATTTAGCCAGAACTAGACCGAGCTCAAGCACAGCCCTGGCAAAGGGACGTGTGACCCAAGCAGGGCCCGGCGAAGAGGCCACCTGGGGCACCCGCCGCCTGGGCACGGTGACACCGGGCAGGGAGCAGGGGGAGGCGGCTCGGCCCCCCCGCATCAGCAGCTCCGACCCCGCCATTGCCTCAGGGGCGGACCGAAGGATCCCGGCGAGGGGCGCCTCCGGCCGCCTCAGCCCTAGGCCCCCCGCCCCTCTTCGGCCCCCCGCGGCCCAGCCGCCTCGGTCCGCCGGGCGGGCAGCGGTCCCCGCGGAGCAGACCTGTTGGAGTGGAAGCGGTGCAGCGGATCAGTGCGGTGGCAGGACGAGAGCTGGCAACCGAAATCGCTGACGTCCAGGCAGCCCTCCTCGCTGAGGCTCAAGCTGCCGCCCCGCGGCGGGTGCTGGTGCGAGAGCAGCGGACACGGCTCCTCGGGGGCCAGGAACTTCTCGTACGGCTCCTCGGTCATGGCGGCGACGGCAGCGGGCAAGGCTCCAGAGCAGCCCGGCGAGGAAGAGGCAAGCGCCTCACGGAGCCAGCTGCCGAGCTACAAGCGCCGCCATCAACGGCCAGTCCAATGATGCGCCTCAACCTCTGCGGCCGGCGCGGCGGACTCCTTCCGGCGCCGGCCCATCGCCCCAGGGCGGCACAGCGCCCCCTACCGCGGCGGAGGGCCGCCGGGTGGGGAGGCGCTGCCATGGCGGCGGCGGTGGGCAAGGCGGCGGGGGCGGCCTACGGGCACGGCGAAGGCGGTGGGGGCCGTGGCGGTGGTGGTTTCCTGGGGCCGCGGGTGCCGGCCGAGGTGGAGGCCATGGCCCGGGGCGTGCAAGAGTTGGGCAAGGAGACCTTCCGGCGGCTCCTCAAAGGTAGGGCCCGAGCGCGGCCTGCCCTCGGCGCGCAGCCCTGCCTCGCGGCAACCTGATGTGGGCCGGGAAGGGGCACCCGCTGTCCCGCCGCCTCCCTCAGGGAAGCCGTGGGTCCTCTGAGGAAAGCATAGACAGTCAGGCGCTCTGGTCTCCTCTGCAGCGCTCCTGGGACGCTTTTCCCTGCGGGAAGCTAAACCTAAGGGTTAAAAAGGTTAGCTTTAGTGATGGGTTTTCTTGGTTGCGTTGTAAAATTCCATAAAATCCGTGAGAATGAGGTATGGAGCTGCGGATGGTCCCCAAAATCATACTGAGGGCTGTTAAAGCCATCCTGCTCTCACCCCTCGGTGACAGGGCCAGTGGTTGAGTCACTGTCAGGCTGTGAAAGTCGGAGACCCCATGGATATTTCCATAATGCACAGGAGAAAAGAAAGGCCTCGGAGTGCAGGCGTCACACGGAACTTGGGGCTCTAAGGTTGAAAATGCTCTGCCTGTTTGATTTTCGTCTGTGAGGTGCTCCCTGTAGTAAGGCCAGACAGGTGATATCTTCTCAAGGCACCTTTGACCACCAAAATCAGAGTTACTCGGTTGAGTAAATTATTGTAGGCAAAATAGTCATGGAATAGTCAAAGAGAAGAGCTAATTAGCAGAGCAAATGGCTTGTTTGTGGCCAGCTGAGAGGCTGCGACCCTTACATGCATGTTCTCTCAGCTAACTTGCTTTCAGGCTTTTTCTTCCTGATTTGAGTCAATGAGGCCTCAAAGCCTGTGGTAGCTGGTTTGTCTTTAGGTGTTACAGTGCCAGAAGTGGAGCAATGTGTCCAGGGTTTCTTTACAATTATTGAAATTAATAAAGCTACATATCAGCAGAGACACTTGGGACAAAAGTAAACACAGATGTTGAACCATATTTGCTGTCTAGTGCAGGAGCAACGGAGACCAAAAAGTTATATCAAACCCAGGAAGCCTGACTATCTCCTAAACCCTGTCTTGGATTAATTTTGATGTAAATTATCACCTGCATTTAGGTGTGCAACAAATGCTATGTACTGCAGGGGGAGCAAAGAATCATTCAAAACCATCTGAAGCCAGGGCAGGTGCCTGTGTCCCCCAGTGTGGATGGAGACAGACCATGCAGAGCTGGCAGAAGTAGTCCTATGCTCTTGCTGCTCTGTGGTTAACAGCTTGCGGGACAGCAGCTTTATCCCTTGAAGGTTTAGAAGTCTTTAAAGACGTAAGACAATTTTCAACAGATTATATTTAAATTGCTCTGGCGCTAGCACCAAGTTAGTTTTTTGAGGCTGTTGCTGTTACTGTATTGCTAAATAATAACTGATATCAAAAAGGACATGCTGCTTCATATGCCTGCTCAGTTCATGATGTAAAAACTGCATATACCATTATCTCAGGATTGTCCAGCCAGTGTTATTGCAAACTCTGCTAAACTGCAAGTATGAGATCACAGGCATCTTCTACTGAGAGCAAAGGACCCAGCACTGAGATTTTCTTAGATGCTTTGGAGTTATTCTGTTTTTTGCTCCCTCAGATAGACAGTTGGAAATATTCATACAGCTGACATTTTTGAGTTCCCTGAGCTATACTGAGTAAAAAAATCTCATATTCTAGGGTAATGCAAGTAGGTTATAAAAGAAGACATGGATTTTTAACCAGTTATTAAAGTTGGTCAACAGAAAGAAGACCGATATTGTCATTAAAGCTGTCTAGTTAGAAACTATAAGCAAACTTGTTCTTTGAAGAAACAGATCAAAGTTGTATTTAAGTAGGTAAGTAGACAGCGGCCTATTTCCTGCTCTGTGCATGATCTAGTAGGACTCGGTGCTGAGCTGCATTTGGCCTTTCCAGTAAATAGACTCTTCTCAATGTCAGTTTTGTTGTCATAGAGCAGAACATTTTTCAGACAGCATGGAATGCTTGGTACTAGCACCTTAGACATTCTCACTACTTTGTGTGAGATCTGCCTTGCAGATAGCACCAGAGAAATTCAGTCAGCCATGCGAATGATCCAGGACTTGCCACTGAGTTTGGTGTGCATTTAAAAATGTAAAAAGCAAAGATAATTTATCCAGAATTAGAAGATGGAAGACACCTAATGCCAAAAGGAAGGCTGTCAGTTTGATTAAAATTTTTCTTTTTAGGTTTTGGTGTTTTTTTTCTTCACCAACCTTAGTATTAAGTTTCTCTCTTAGTGCTGTCTTTCCGTAACACTTTGTGGACGTTTGTAACTTCTCATATTTTATTCACTGCACTAATATGGGTCATTGTAAATGACTAATCTCATGCCCTGGTCCTACAACAGGATTGTGTCAGTAGTCTTTTTGGTTTTTTATCCACAGTGGGGCTTCCTGTAGCTCCAGCAGTGCATGCAGACTAATCAGTGTGCAGGACAGAGGTTGACATGACAACAGAAATTTGTATAAGGCAGCACATATATGGGAAAAGGAAGAATAACTGAATGGTGAAGATTGAGATAATCCCACACCAGTTATTAATGTATAATATTGCCACATGGATTAAGAATAGTTTGTATTATCAGCAGTTGTGCAAACTTCAAGACTTGAAAGTTTAGTTTTGTCTTCTTCCTCATTTAATCCTTTGTCTCTGCTGAAATTGCAAGATAAATTAATTATGTGAAACATTGGAGAACAGTGTTGAGTTTTTTACTTTCTCAATCCTCTCTTATCCTGTGTATCAGAAGTGTAATTAAGCTGTAAGCAGACTTTTGATGTGAACAAGTTTGTTGACAGAAGCTCAAGTTGGATTTGTACTCATGAGCTAATTTAATTTTTTTTTTTTCATTATCGCACTGGAATAATGGGATTTCAGCAGTGAAAACATCTTCAATTTTACAATGCAAAAGCTTAATCCATTGTAGTTCTCTTGGTAGTGTTGTGGGATTGACGTGTGGTGATAGATGATCAGATGTATTTACGGAGAACTGAAGTGACAATTTCACATCAGGAAAAATGTCAATATGTTAAGTCAAATAAAATCATGACATGTTTATGTGAATGTTCACAGTCTCCAGGTCTTCCTTTTTTTAAAGGGATCTTACTTTGCTTTCTTATTCACAGTCACTGTTAATGCATTGGAAGGAAAAGACTGCAAGGATTCTATCAAGCTGATTGCAGAGAGCAGTAATCTCTCAGAAGAGCAACTTGCTTTCCTCATTTCTGGCATGTATACCCTTCTCCGAGAAGCATTGAGACTCCCCTTATCAACTTTAAAACAAGAAGTAAGTTCTGGGAGTACTTTGAATCCTGATATGTTAAAAGTTGTGTTAGACATGAGTTACCATCTGAATTCTATTTGCCAGGGTGGAGAGCTGAACATCAAAATGTTACTCTGAGTTAAAAGTGGTTGGAAGAAACTGTTAAAAACCTAGAACTCATTATTTTACTTGTTGGGTAGATTTACAGTAAGCTTTTTGGAAGAGTATTTAAGCTTTGGGAAAGACGTTCCTATATCTCCTGCTTCAGCATTTTGTTTATTGAGCATATTTGTTTTCACTCTTAAATTAAAACCCCAAAAGAAACCATTGCAAAGTGTTACTTCATTGGCATCAGCTCTCTCTCTTACCCTAACTGTGTGTTCACACGTACCGCTCATTTTCTCAACACTTACAATTTCTCATATTTCTTTGCCTGCTTTTTTTCATACTTCTGTCGTAGAGGAAGGAAGGTCTTACGACCAGAACAATATAGTGGAAATTGGAAGAAAGTGTTGTTTCTATTTATAATATGGATGTTCTGTGAGAGTTACATTGCCATGTTCCCAACCCCTAATCCTTCTTCATGGCTACTTTATTTATTTTTTCATGTTTTATTTCCTTTACCTTATGTTTTTTCTTATTTTATTTTTATGTGAGTGAACCTCCTCTAGGCTTCCAGCACCTCTCTATTGTTGAAGATACTGTTTTCATATTTACCCAGACATATGGGGAAAGCTTATATATTGCAGGAAAAATAGTGAAAGTATGTTTTTAGTATTCAGAGCTTATCTTTTGCCACTTCCATTTGGTTGTCATAGTTTAAACAAACTACTGCAAAACATATTTGAGAATAAGGGCACATAATTACTCTAAAAGAAGAATATATTATGGATAGCTTCATAAAAGAAATGGCAGGGATGTTGTTTTCAAAAGTAAAGGCTTCCAAGAAATTTATGTCTTTAAAATTAGTTTCTCACAACTTGATTGAGCACTTGTGGAAATTATTCTTAATATGTAACCTGTGAGTTCAAAACTATTTGCATTCAAGACTAAAACTTCTAGGGAGAGATGCCAAGCAAGTAACCACTATTAATTCACTAGGTAGTGATTTTTCAAGACTACATCCTGTAAAATTTCACCCTCATTGTCTTTCTAGGTTTTTAAGGAAGACCTAAAGGAACTCAGGTATGCCTGTTTATGCCTTTTTTTTTTTTTATCTGTTTGTCTTTTCATAACTTTTATGTCACTGCTTCCCCTAAATCAACTTTTTTACACAACAAAGCTAGTATAAAAATTACCTGTAAATAACACATAATATATCTGTTGCCAAATGTCATGTGAAGCCAGAGGGAAAAAACAGGTGTCGTTTAAGACTTGATTTAGCACTGAGCATGAGCAGTAAATTTCACATGCTGGGGAGATTGGTCTAATTTAGTCTGTAATGTAGGTTATGCAAATGGGAGTGACCTTCTCTCTGCCATCCCCACCTTGCCCTGCAATATTTTTTTAACGTGTTTGGTAAGACAGTGGTAAAATTTCAGAAGCTAAGAAAATGCCCTACTTTTTTTCTTCTTTGAAAGGCCAATGATATAACACTCATGAAATCCTACCACCTTGTTCAGCCACGATCTGTCCTGCCCATTATCCAAGAAAGCGCTGCATTTGTTATAGACTTAAGCAAAACCTGTATCGGGCTGTTCAGAGTATCTCTGAATAGATGTTCAGATCCTAAGAGATCTGAAGATCCTAAAAGACATGAGATGCTAATAATCTTTATGGGTTTTCCCTTATTTCCATATTCAGTAGTCATGAGAGAAGAGAAAGTTGATGCTTTCATCTATAGAGAAATCTCTGCACCAAGGCCCAATTGCTTTAAAATGCTAATTTCCCATAATCCTTAGAATTTTGATTGCTACCTAGGTTAAATAGATAAATATTTTATTCATTCTTTTTTTTTTAATCCTTATTTGCCCGTTAACCTGCAAATTGGCTTTCTTTTCAGGCTCTGTTCTGCAGAGTCGTAAACATAACTTTATGAGCAACTTCAGGCAGATTAAAGCTGTGGATTTAGACTTGTAATTGGGGTGTAATTGCTGAAGGGTGCAATTGGGGCCATGCTGAAAGGGGCCATGCTAGTTGATACAATTTTGTCTGCAGCTCAGAGCTGGAGTTTGGCCTGCCTTTTTTCTTGTGAGCTAAAATGCAAGCTGCTTCCTCTGCTACGTCATGGAGTTCACACCAGGTTAAAGTAGGTCAGTAAGAAACTGATGAATTGCTTTTGACCCAGTGGGAGTTGGTGTTTTTTGAGGTGCACACAGAATGTGTTCAGTGTGATTAAGGAATAATGAAGAGCACTAAAAGCTCCATGCCAAGTTCTCTGGGGTGGGTGAATATTCCTCTATTGAGCAGTGGAAAAAATTGGTATAGAGAGGTGCCAGAAGTCACTGGCTGTATCTAGAAATCCAGACTCCTAGGCCTCTGTCCTTATCATTTGACCACACTTTAATGCCTTACACTTTTGTAGTTGGGGTGGTTTTTTCCCCTCACTTTATGGATTATTCATGGAACTATGAAAACACTTTTTAGTTTGGATTATCTTTTTTATATCTTGAAAAATCTTTTTTGCCTTGCTGTTCTGGTTAACATGACTGATACAGCAGGAATAGTTCAGATAACTGCATTTGTGTTGCTTGCAGACTGTTTTATGTGCTGCTTGTTGCTGCTCTGCTCTCATGATTCTTACGTTATTGGGACTCTTCCTAAATTCCTTCTCTGACAGTCTTATTTCCTGTGAGTAGCTCTCTTCACCTTGTGGATAAACTTTTAGAAGACTGAATAGCTTATTTTACTCTCAAACTCTAATACTTAAGTCAATTTGGTAGCACCTTTAGCATGTTCAATTCCTATATGAAGTGTCATTTCCTATGTTTTCCAAAGCACTTGGGTTTGGAGATTAAATACCTGCTTGTTTTTAAGTCACCTACTAATTACATTTGGACACTTACCCTTCTGCAGTAACTCCTGTGGGTCATCCTGGGACCATGTGCATGAAGAACACCTGTAATTGGTTTAGTGGCAGTGTCTTGGCATTATTGGCACACAGAGTTTGGGCAGGTTACCTGTTTTCACCTCTCCTGCATTCTGGTTTTTTCCCTTCAGTGAAGCCGAAGATTGAACTAATTCCACACATATCAAGTATTGTAATTCTCAATTTCCTGGTGACGCAGCTGGTCTTGTGTTCTAGTTTTGGTGAAGAGAGAGGCAGGAAGACATGCCCACTTCTGATTAATTAGATCAATACTACTGGTTTCACAGGGTTGTTATTCTATATTCTCTGTTTCTTGGCCTGACTGGCTGAGCCAGCGAGAATAAATTCATTCTAAATTGTGGGTGATCATTTTTCCTTCCCCTCACATGTTGTTTAATAACTTTATGGCTCAGACCAATAACAAAGGATTGAGACATCCTCACACCTTCTTCCTTACCCTTTGAGTCCCTCCCTTTGATAACTGATTGCCATCTGTAGCTCAGACTTGAGCTGTGCCACGTTCTGTGTCTGATCTGCTTAGTGTGTGACTGGCCTCATGTAAGCTGCTTGAGCTGGGAACAGAATTTCCAGCAAAATCAGTAACTGCACAGCAAAAATAATGCAAGTTCAAAGGTAGCATAAATGTTTCAGTGTTAATAACTCTTGCCCTTACAGTTGAGCAAGTATTATGATAGATATCATAATAATCATATTACACCCCCTTTCTCTAGCTATTCCACTACATACAGAGGATATTTGGTCATTATTGGGATGGGTTAATGATATACTGGCATGGATGGTATAAATAATGTTTGCAGAAATAGTCCTGTCTCTTCTGAAAGACAGACAGACACATGCAGCCAAAAAAGCACTGTCTAGTCCTTCCTCCTCCTTTCCCAGTTTGCCTTAGATAACTACCTTGCTGATATGAATTCCGTTTTGTCTAAGTACTCTTTAAAAATGTGGTTTAACCCTACTTCTTCCATTAATAATTCAGTCTCTAATAACTGCTGTTTCATCTTCCCACTGTGTGAGTTGATGAGGTTTTTTCCCATCATTAGGTACTGTAAGCCCTTTAGGACAGGTAACTTCCTTGTTTGCTTTGATTTTTCTTTGATATACCACTGTGTATCTCAAGCCACTGGTGAGTAATGTCTCTGGGCACTGATTGATGTTGAGTGCTGTATTTCACTGTGATAGCAGTAGTTACTTCTTCCACTTGGCCATCCTGCCTCTCTGCAGGAGGTTACTGTCCCTGTGGCAAAGGCAGCTGAATGGATAATGTTTGCTCTGCAGTCTTTGCAATTCACAGCCAGATGTATATTGAACTGAAAATCAACAGCAGCTTGTTTGTAAGGCAACAGTAGCATCAGAGGAATGGTAAAGTAGTGGAGAGGCATTGGGAGGAGGGAGTGTGAGTTAGTCTATTCAATCTCATTGTCCCCATCAAATTTATGCTTGCCCTCCCCATGTTAGATGTGCTCCTACAAGGGCGTCTGGTTTTACTTTTAAGGGAAGCAATTAATTCTGTATTCTTTTCATTATATTTCAAGTGAAAGTGAAATGAAATGTGTAGGTTTGGGATTTTTGAA